>RJWT010007373.1:0-27715 GCA_004365215.1 Cuniculus paca | reverse complement strand
ACTGATTCCTTCAACTTTGTCTTCTACAAATGTATTTAATTTCAAAATATGTAACAATAACTTAATCATTTCCTGAGTGGGAATGGAAAAGACACGGGCATGCATTTGCAACTATGACCAAGAGATGGTTCTGCTGCATAGTTGATCCAGCCCTGACTCACACTTTACAAAGCACTTTCTTTTTTTTTTTTTTTTTTTTGCGGCACCGGGGATTGAACTCACGATCTTGCGCTTGCCAGCCAGGCGCTTAGACCACTGAGCTAAATCCCCAGCCCTGTTTTTGAGACAGGTTCTCACTATGCCATTCAGGCTGGCCTTGAGCTCACTTTGTAGTCCAGGCTGGTCTTGAACTCACAACGATCCGCCTGTCTCAGCCTCCCGAGTGCTGGGATTACAGGCGTGAGCCACCACGCCCGGCTTACCAAGTACTTTCTCAAAGGGAGGCAGGTGTCTCAGAAAATCATTGTAATTGTAAAATGAAAGGTAGCAAATGGATGCTATGGTAATACAATTTTTCAGTAATATGAGTGTTTATCATATTGTCAGAGTTTAATATGAATTTTTACAAATGGAGATGAAGGATGGTATATATAAATGAGACATCGTGTATTTCATTGTAACTAAAACAAAATATGCTGTGCCACTTTGCCTTTTATTGAAATTTAACTCACCAGCTTTGCCTAAGAAACTTAACAAAAACCTTTTTCTGGTCATAAAAGACTTGATGTCTTAAAAGAAAGTGCTCAATGGTAATGATTTTGCCTTACTTTGTTAAAAGTCTGAATGTAGCTAGAACTCAGCCAGAGGCTCAGGGGATTGTATGTATTACAGTGAAACACACACACACATGCACGAGCATGCTCCTTGGGTCACTTGAGCCAAGAGGTGAAAGTGTTCTAGCACATAAACCCTAGGATTGACTACTCCTGTGCCTAAAGCCATCTGGCTTTCCATTGATGTGTATGTAACTCGGTATCTTGATATGCAGGTTCTGGAGGTCTGATTCCTGCCTCTTCAAGTGCTATGATCCCTCTGGTGTTCCTTGCCACAGATGCAGGCCATTACCTCCCCATCTTGAACACACAGCCCTTCTCTGTGTCTTTCTCCCCATTGATCACATAGTGCAAACCACTTCAGGGAAACCCAGAGGGAAAGAAGTCATCCAAGCAATGATGCAGCCTATGTGCATGGACGGACCAAAAAGCCATTCTCGTACTTTCCTTGTGTAAGCAGGGGAATCGTGAAGTTAGGCCCACGATTCAAGGTTTTTCATCTTTACTGTGTTTCTGTGATCACACGTTTCTGTGAGGTTTATAAAAGTAATAATGTGTTGGGACAGTTGCCTTTGTCTACTGGAAATCATCTGTATTTCAGCTCACTTTTGATGAAGAGAACCTTAAAATATTTGAATATTTTTGTAATCCGATGGCATAAACAGAAGTGCAATTGCTTTTATTTTTCATTTAGTGAATTATGATTGTGAGGTTAGCACTCATATGTATTTAGAATTAAGTTATTTCTGATATTGTCAATGTAAAGACTTCTAGGATTATTCCTCCTACCTTATATTTAAATTCATTCAGAACCATGGCAGGAAAGTATGAAGACTGATTGTGATTGTAAAATTACAGTGTTCTCTGATGTTTCATTCTATAAATTTGTGCCTTCTGAAGGGAAATAACACTTGTTATGCATAAAGCCAAAACAATTCTGGGAAATTACTCCATATTTTATAGATCATCAACAAGACACTCATTTTTCTGTTTGACATTAGTCAAGCAAGTTTACATGATACTACCAAAATGCTTGTGCAACTGTAAATAACTTTTATATGAACGAAAGAATGTCAACCAAGCATGATAAGTGAAATAATAAAGTGTCTTCCTATCCTTGCTTTATAAAATGATATAAAATCAATGTCATATGAGGAGACTTTCAAAGAGCACAAAACCCAAAAGTATAGGGAATAATAATGATTAAAAGTGTCAAATAGTTAATTAGCAAAGACAGCACGTAATTTTTTGCAGTTTGTGTTTTTGTGCCATTTATGAGTTTTCTGAAAGAAAATAATTGTAGTCATTTACTTTTCTTGCTCTATATAAATGTTCCTTTTCAAATATAATATTGCATCCATAATTTTGCAGTAGTATTTCCTGTGATGGTCCCCTAATTGTACAAGCTTCAGACTCTAGAAATCCTCAAGCTTTCATTGTTATAAAGCCAAAAATTATCTCTTGGTTATGTTTTCTTGGATACATTTATGATCTTTGCTTCTGCCACTTACTCCTGACTAAAGCAGGCTCGCCTGGCGCCTGCAATGTTTGAAATATCACAGAGGTGAGAGGGTTTTCTGAGAAAATAACTCCTTCTTCAAATGACCTCAGAAATGAACATTTAGTGAATGATTGTATTTTTGCAATGAAGGAATCATGATTTCTTTGTGCTTACAATAGAAACCTAAAACAAAATAGAGATAAATCTTTCTTAAGTGAAAAGGGATCAAGCAATGGAGGGAGGAGGGATGGGGTGAGAAGGGGGGAAGAAAAAAGGAATTAAGATGTGTTGTGTACACGGACCAACTCCACACAAGGGGTGGACACATTATGTACTGCAGATATGGGCTAATAAACAAGGTATGCAGAGAATTTATGCAGAGAAGACAGGCGTTGGTGCAGGAGCGCAGTCATGGAGATCACTCACTGGCTGGTCCAACTCTTCCCACCTTCCTGTTCCAGATACTCAAGGGGTCAGTCAGAGGCCTGAGCTCATCACTGAAGCCCTTAAAATGTGGGCCACATACATGGTGTCCCTTGGATCGTCTCATGTCTCACCCTCCATAGCTGGCACGCATAGCAGAGAAATTCAATGGATGGCTGAGGAAAACCTTGAAATAAAGGATAGCCAGAAATGACTATCCCAATGATGGATTCTGTGACTGTGAAGGACCTCCTGGGGTCTATGCATGTCAGCCCTGCAGAATGGACGTGCGTTCCTTGGTCACTTGGCAGAGAACCGTGGAAGTGGTGGGACAGAGCGGCAGTGGTGTTGCAGAAGTCCTGAGGCTGTGTGGTGGTGGACAGGTGGGCACAACAGCAGGTGGTGGAAGCTGACGGGGAGGCAAGGCAGGTGCTTCCAGGAGACACAGGCCATCCTCAGCCACCTGCATATGTCCCAGGATGGGAAGATCTGTGGGCTGCCTGGCAGACAGGCACAGAGGGAAAGTCGAGCCTCCAAGTACTCACCCCATGAGGCCCAGGCTCACCAGCTGTATGGGCCAGGCCACTGACCTGGTAGGTGTTGGATGGCCAGGGGCGGGCCCCAGCACCTCTGGGCTGCACTCCGAGCTCCCTGGAAGGAATAGCAATGCTTCTGCCTGCAGCACCCCTCAATCTTCTAGGAGTCCAGGCCAGGCAAAGGAGTGGAGGACAGGGGTGCGGGGGTTTGGATGGCAATAACAAATGTCTTACATAGAATAGGTAGGGAGCACCTGACAGTTCCAGAAAGGCACTGGTGGGATGTGGCAACAGCCTGTCAACCTGCTCTTTCCTCAGTGACCCATGTCACCTAAAGATGTGGGAGGATCCACCACGGGAGGGCAGACTTCCCACGCTATGGCACCTGTGCATCCTGCACCTCGTTTTGTCACACACCATAGCACCCTTCTTGTCGTGTGATGGATAAAAACACCAGCGACTCTCACTCTAGTGTCCACACATCGAGAGTCCCACTGATTGACGGGCTGAATGAGACTCAGTCACTCGCCACTTGAGAGAGCCAGCGGTGCCCTGTTTGGACTCGACTCACCAGTGTGTTAAGACAACACCACAGCCAAAGATAACACAATCATGGTGGACTGGTTCTTTGGAGCACCACACTCCTTTGGTACCGTGGGGGCCAAGGAGTCCCAGCAGAAATGAGAACATCAAAAACCAGGCTGCATTTTGTGTCCCTACAGGGGCTTCACAATCTTGTGTGGGAACTGAACTCATGCAGCTACACCATTTGTTATGGATTAAAAACTGGTGGTCAACTTAACACCAGCTGAATTGAGTCAGCATGGTGCTGAGTGTAGATGGCCCACCTGAGGAAAGTTGCCAGCATGAAAGGACATGTGGAGAGGAAGAAAGGGGTATTGTGGGTTCTCCTAAGTGTTGTTGTTTGCAGCTGTTGGTTCTCCTGGAGGAACTTGTAATGCTGGCTACCTTGACATGAACTTGGCTATTATAGGAGGAGCTCTGGACCTTGTCACTGAGAGTGGCTGCGGTTCACTTCGGGGGAGCTCTACTCCTTACTCTGAGATTGCTTCCTGGTTCCAGAAGGAAAGATGTGTGCTGTTTAATCTCCAGGAGAAGTTTGTTACACAGGCTTCCTGATATGAACTCAGTTGTTCTCATCGTTGGAGGAACTTGGGACATGGTTATCGCTGAGGATGGCCGTGGTACTTTTCAGGGGAGCCCTGGTCCTTATTTTGAGTGTCGCTTCTTGTCTCCTCAATCTACTGTCACAGATCCTTCACCCCACTGGCATAGACTTTCTGGCTTCCACTGCTGACCTTTGGGTCTTTCAGTGCAGATCTGTGAAATAGACTTGCATGAGTCATTGTTGTGGGCTCTAGGCCTCCACTTGGACATGTGGGAGGCATTGTCTTGGGCTCTAGGTCTTCACCTGGACTCATGCAGGGCATTGCTGTGAGATCCAGATCCTGGGCTGGATTTTCTAGGTCTTTAGTGTTGTGGACAGATTTCCTGCACTTTCTTGTATTTAACTCTGGGTGACCATCACAAAATAATATTATAAATTCTGTGTCCTGTATGTAATTGTTCTCCTACAACCCCTGACTACAACACCACTCATGAGACATGGCTGGAACCCCAGTGTCTTCTCACCCATGAATGAGTCAGTGGAGCAGAAGGTGAGGGAAGGGCTTTGTGGCATATTCTAGAGCTCATCTTCCTTGCTGACAGTTCTAAGGTGACCAAGCAAGGGGTGGGTGATGTCATACCTGGAATGTCAGCAGAGAGTGGGCCCTGCACTGAGAGTGTATGTGGGTGCTCCTGGATTTCACCTCTGGGAATGAGAAAGACTGCTGTGTCCACCAACTAAATCTGTACACAAGACTTACTAGGGGTTTTCCTAACAGTATCAGTGCCTCTCGTTTTATGACCCTTGTGAGATCTCTGGTACCATTAAAAGAAGTCAGTGCTCGTGAAAAAAATATGTGCTAAGAAACTCACCACTAACCATTGTAGAGCTTGCCTCCTCACTGCCACCGACTCAGTAGCCCAACAGATGTCCATCAACAAGGGCACAAGGCTGCCTTTTGGACTTTCCCTGAACCCAACAGGAAGCAGTCTCTATGCAACTGTGCCTACCTCCTGCTATACCTGGACAAGCACCTCAAGTATTATAGAGACCAAAGCAGAGAAGATCTTTAAGCGGGTGTCCTGGCTGCTGAGGCAAGAGCTATCTTTCTACAATCTCTTTAGCAACTTTTTACCCAGCTCTCTGGGATCCTGGTAAGTTGCTGCTCTAAGCAAGCCTGGTCTTTCTGCTTTAGTAGATGTCCTCATGGGCCTAATAAAATGTCCTTCAGCCCTGACTTCACAAGGTTGCACTGCAGTTCTGTCCATCAAAGTGCTGCAGTGGTTTAATGAGATAATCTCTCCAGGGCTGGAGGTCAGCGGGCTTTCAGGATGGAAGAGTTTTGCCAAGGGAAGGCTGTTGGGTAGACTGCAGAAGGACCAGTCTCTACATGCTCCAAGATTACCAAGTTCGTTTCCCTCCTGCTTGAAGAATATCCCAAGAGTGCAGCACTGGAGATAAAGAAGAAATGTCTGCACCAACAAGGCTGGGCAGTGTGTGTCCTAGGACAGGACATCCTGCCATGCTTGAGTCCAGGACAGAGGGCTCCTGGTGTCTTTTGCCTGTGATGTGCTGATGGGCAGGAGAAGCTCCACCCATGCTGGGGAGCTTTGTTGAGCTGGGAGGACCCAGCCCCAGTTCATCCTTAGCACCTGTCTGTGGTTGATAAATTTGCTTTGTGTGACGTGTGGGAATGCTCTGTCTCATCAGATTGATGCATGTGATCTTCTGAGCTCTTGTCATACTTAGGAATCACTAGTTCACACCTAGGTTTCCTCTTGGCCTCTGTGTAGCTGTCTGCAGATCCTAAGTAAGTGTTAACATGTTGTGTGTCTCTTTGTCCTTAGCTAAGGGTACAGTGTGTAGCATTATATCTTGGAGAAAAACTTCATGAAATGTCTAGGAGCTTCCAAAGAAACAAGCCATGTTTACTTTATCACAAATGAAAACAAGACTTGACTTCCTTTGGAAGGGCCAGTTACTGGTATCTCCTGAAGCAAAACAAACACGAAGCAGAAAATGGAATGATTCAGCTAGGCTCAGATAGCACAAACATTTTAATGTAATTCTTTGAAGTTCTGCCAAAGTTCCTAACTCATGTTTCCTGTGCAGTTCTCCTTCTCACCATATCCTTTTCCCATGGCTTGGACATCTTCTGGAAAAGAAGTTTTAAAATATCTAGCACAGCATTTCTTAATCAGGGCTGATTTTGCCTCCTATAGGAAATCTGGCAATGCCTAGAAGCATTATTTTTAAGTACTAAACATTGTGGGGATGGGTACTGATAGCACCTAGTGGCGAACACCAGGGCTACTGCCACACTTCCCAGAAGGCAAAGTACAGCCTCCTGCAACCAAAGATTATGTACACAAAAACACCAGCAGTGCCAGGGTTGGTGATCCCTGGTCTAACAGATTGTAAAGCCTCAAGACTTGAAATTCTCAGCAGGGCAATGTGTGGGTATGACTGTCTGACCTATGAGTCAATTTATTATGAAAAGAGAAGCAAGGTTTCAAAAGATAACTACTACAGGACGCTAGCCCTACTCCTTTCTTTCATTTTCATGTTTGCACAAAAAATATACATGGACCCTGTTCATGCATTCTTTTCTTACAGAAGATAAAAAAAAAAACTTCCTTAGTAATCCTGTACTTCACTCTACTCTCTAAGATCTTTGCACATGATTTGCTTGAGTAACAAACTGTCATCCTTCCACACTGATGCATATTTTTGCAGTGCCCATCAGTACAGCTGTTTGGCAAATGCTAATTTATGGGTAGCTGAGTGTGTTCTCGAGATCTCTCTGTTTAAAGTTATTAAAATTTTGGTTACTTGTAAGCTTGGGAACTTGGTTACACAAGAGAACAAGGGTGTGTTGTACATTTCATATATCAATCACCAAATTACCACTGACTAATCTTAATATTGATGTACAGTCCTCATAGTCTGAAAATGCTGAATATTGTTTGAATAGAGATGAACGTGATTCTAGGAAGAATAACATCAAAACATTAGTTCAGGGAACAATTGTGTGGTAACACACATATTTGCAGACTAAATTAAGATAAATTTTATTGTAGCATACATACAATATCAGGCATATTGTGTGTATGTGTGTTTGAGTATAAAAATTCATGCAAATGCATGGCTACACAAAAGTGGTCTAGGAAGAAATAGGAAATGAATGAAGAAGTGGCCAGTGTTTATGACTCTTACCAATACTTCTGAGTCGTACTAAATATAACAAAATACTCGCATTCTTCGCTGTTATTACTCCAAGAACATAAAAATCTTAAAGTTATTTTCAGTTTCTTTAACTTACATGTTTAATGAAGCAGTCATTAGTTCAGTGTCTTAACTCTCTAACTTGCTCTATTATTTAAGAGCAAAAATGTCACAGAGGGAAGTTTATGAGTGCATCTCCCCAGCGCGATCGGTGTGAACCCAGTGGTTTCTTATAAAGGTTGATATTTAACATGGATAAACACAAAATCACCATCACAGATTCACCTTTTGCAGTCAGGATGAAGGCGTTATGTATTTATTTTTGAAGTAAGAGTTTGTGAATTCAGTTGTTAAACATATTTATTAGTTGCCATCACTTTTGCTGTGGGAAGTTAACATCAGTCACAGTCAAATGTTTGTGCGTTTGATAACCCTATCCCCGAATTACGGAATAACTGGAGCTTAGCTTGACAGGCAGCCCTCCTCTTCTGGATTAGAAAAGTGAGCAGAAAGTGAACCTACTTCCCATAAGAGAAAACCTGATTATTTTTAGAGAAAGTTTGACTCCTACAGTACACATGGCCTTATCTGAAGATAATCTCTGACTGTTTTATGACATTTTAATGATTCTTTTTCTAATTAGGCATCAGCAAAGAGGGCTTAAATTGTAATTAGGGTATCAAGTCTAGTATCTTCCCGAAGCTAATGGGAACTCATCTGGGAAGCTGAAGGAATTACTTTTTCTGATTTCAATAGAAACATTTTTATTTGAGGTGTGTGTTCACCACTTGTACTTTAATGACAACCCATCTGCGCCTGCCAGGATTTGGTTTTGGACTCATGATTGCCTGTGCTGCAGTTTGTGGACCAGGGAGGGCCATGGTTCTGCTTATTTTGTCCTAAGAGAGAGCTCTTGACAGTATGGTGGCTCCTGGTCAAGACCCTGTTAAAATACAGCAGGTTGTCATCATTGAAAGTCCAGTGGTTGGAAGGCATGATAACAATGATTTCATGTTATTTAATATATTTGAATCATTGGTGAGGGATGCTTTCTCTTGACAAATGTCGAAATCACTGAAAAATCACTCATGAGAAGATTTATACTTCAGATGTATTTGATAAGGGAAATTCCTGAAGAGCTTCGTCCAATTGATTCAGGTTTTTACCTTAGACTCCCCTCCAAAAATCTGTCAGGTCAACTGTCTTATCCAAAGGCTCCTCTCACACTTTATTTGTATCATGAAGAGGACATTTTACACTTGAATTTCAAAGTCAGCTCAGGACATTGATCCATAATACAACTCCTATAAAAGTGGTCCGCTGATGGCAGTAGGATTGAAATTTGCCCTCCAGTGTGATAGTGTGGTACCAAAGGACTTTGTACCAAGTAAGGTACATTTGGTGCTGACTGTAAGTGAAGACCTATTGTTTCCAGAAGTTATAATATTCACAGTAATAACTGAAATAATAAAAAATTACATTTTTAGAGTGTACTTTTACACAAACAGGTTTTTCAAAGGCAGCCTTGCCCAGTAGTTTTAGAGCAGAGAGCTCACTCCCCTAAGACTTAGAGCATTGTTGTGAGATCAAAGTTACTATTCAATTCAAGCTATGCCTCAGTAGTTAGTTACCTTGACAAGTGTTACAAAGCTGCTAGTTGAAGACACAGTCATGCAATCTAGTTCTTCCAGTGGCAACTTGATATCTTTTCTACTATGACATGGATTCATCCTTGTCCAAAGGTCTTGGAAGTCTCGGATCTCTGAAGAAAATTCCAGTTGGAGATGAAGAACACGCCGGAGTTTCACCGAGAGCATCAGCTCCTACCAGTTCCTCCCATTTCCCTACCTGCACGGCGAGACCCTCAGCCGAAGTCACCCCTCGATCATGAGAAGAAAGGAGGAGTTAGAAAATGAGGTCCTTCGAGAGAAGGGTTAGAATATGATGCAAAGGTCTCACGTGTTCTTTAGATTCTGCAGAGGAAATACACTTAATGAATCATTCAGCTGAAAACTTCCACTACAGAAGATGCGCTTGGCGCTCTTCTTGTCACTGTGGCTCTGAAGGGCTTGTGGTGAAGCCTGCCGCTTCCTTTAGATCTGAGAGAAGGACATGAGCGTCACTTTGGGCTTGAAAAAATATATATATTCATAATTTTGTATTTTTAAATGATAAACTTGAAATAATTGAACGAATATTAATGGGAAGAACCTTGAGAGCAGTGTTTAGGGCACTTCACCGTTCTTTTTCTTTCAATCAGAGGTGAATGATATTTTCACAATATATGGGATAATTTTGGTAGCAATGTTTATGATGATATTTTGTAAATCATTCAATACTCTGTGATTAATAAAGGGTAAAGTTGTGGCTTTTTCTGAAGAATATGTAAATAACTTGTTACTTGCAATGCTCAGAATGTCTGCATCTCCCCCAATTCAGTGCTGAAATCCTAACCTCTGAGATGATTAGAAAGTGGGTCCTATGGAACATGACCAGGTTGTAGGGGCAAAGCCTTAATTAATAGGCTCAGTCCTTTATTAAAAGGCGTGAAGAAGCTCCTTCATTTTTCTTTCAAGTGGGGAGGACAAGCTAGAAGAACCCGTTTTGAACCACTGAGACTCAATCCTGGTCCAACACTGACTCTTTACCTTCAACTTTCCAGCTTTGAGCCACCCAGGGATGATACTTTCCCAAAGTGGCCCAAACGGAGTAAGATAGCACGGTATCGAATCCTCCTAGTTCATTAAATGGTTTATAAAATAGGCCTTCAATCTTGCATACAATTTTAAGTCATTTTTTTCATCACTAAATCACAGAGATTTCAGTGTTGACCTATTATGGCATGTAGTGATAGAAAGAAAGCACTATAATGATCATTATAGGTTCCAGTTTGCCAACCTGATTGCAATGCAATGCAAGTATTTACAGATGTGGACAGCCTTGGTATCCCACCAACTTTGCCACACTGAAATTGTGTGCTTCTGGCAAAATGCCTCAGTTTCTTCTCAGTAATTAGATTACCTTCCTCATTGGGCTATTATGGGGATTAAAATATTAAATTATAAAATCATATGGAGCAATATCTGGTGTTGAATAAGTACTGAATGTATATTATTATTTCAGATATTATTACTACAAAAGGTTAAGGGTCTTCGGAGGTACTGTGACTTTGAAGACATTTGTTTCTGCAAAATACTTGGTAGAAATATGTAGATTTCAACCCACATCTGAATCCTTAGGGATGTAAAGAAGCTTGCAGAAAATAAGTATTTTTTGAACTTTTTCTCTTTGGTTTCTAAAAGGAATAGAGGGGAAAAAAAGAGATGCACCTTAGAATGCTAACTATATATGTAAATATCTTATTAATCACAAGCGAATTGTACTTTTATTTATTTGTTTTCCTCTCATTCTTTTTATTATCATTGTTTTTATATGAACACCTATACAACCTATTAGAAAAATTTTAAGTATAGAATATATTACTGCTACTATTAGGTCTCTAAGAGTCCTTCATGCACATAACTGAAACTTTTTATGCTTTGACTCATTTCTTCCTCTAGAAATGCTCTCTGCTTTTTACTCTTTACTTCTACAGATTTGACTGTTTTAGATACCTTGCATAAGCGATATCATGTGTTATCATTTATATTTTTAAAATAAGCTTTACTTTTTAAAAACTCTTCACCACTGTAAGATGATTTCTCTGGGTACTTCCGTCCCTAATTTTATCTGTAAATTAACCGTATGAACTGAAGCAGCATGCTTTTAAAATTAGTGAAGCAACACAACCATCACACCGACACACTCCTTTCCCTTAGGTTGATTCATGAGCTCACGATGAGCTCGGTTCAGTGAACAGGGCGCAGTGTGTGCCAAAAGCTCGGGGCCACGCCCTGTGTGAGAAGAAACAGCTAACTCTGAGCTGTACTATTTTATTGAAAACACTCAGATTAATTTGTCTTTGTCCATATTTCTCCCTGCACTTTTGACAATTGCTTCCTACAAAGGACATAAAATCATTTTCATTTGTCAAATGATAATTATGCTGATGTCCTCTATATACTACCTTATCTTTTCCTTGGGGATACTAATTTATTACAAAATGTAAGCTACCTCTAGGATATTACTTAAGAAGGAAATGATATAAATGTGGCCTTTACAGAGTTATTGAAAATGGAGATGAAAACAATGAATCTATTCAGAAGCATAGACTAATAGATTGGGAGATGGTGAGGATCAGTCACCTTAGAAGGTAAAAGAAAGGTGACATTTCAGCCACAAGCTGGAGGTCACATCCATAGGCAAGATTCAGGTCATGTT
The DNA here is from genome assembly GCA_004365215.1 of Cuniculus paca. Lineage (NCBI taxonomy): Eukaryota > Metazoa > Chordata > Mammalia > Rodentia > Cuniculidae > Cuniculus > Cuniculus paca. The sequence goes on along the minus strand of RJWT010007373.1, from coordinate 15,808 downwards.
AACCAGAAGCTCAAATTAGTAATTTAGAAACCAACAGTGTATTTCAGCCATATTAACCTGTATTTAAACAGTTCTAATCACTAAACCAAATTTTCAAATGTGCAATCAAATTATATTTATAATTACTTCAGCCAGAAATAGCTTAAGATTAAATTTGTATGATATATTTAGTTGAAACATATAGAGGAAACTATAGCTACATGCTGTTACTGGATGTCAATATTTCTTGCCGTTTCCATTTTTTGCATATACAATTGCTCCTCATGTTTTTTTGGAAAGGTTTCTAGATTTTTTTTAAACATGAATAGGACAAAAATAAGTAGCAGAAGGTAGATGAGAAACTTTAACTTTAGCTTGGGTCTTAGGAAAATGGTTACTTAGGCATGGGCTGTTAGTTTTACTTCACTTTCCATGTTAATTACAAAGATGGCTATGCCACTTACTGTTAGGGGAATGATTATTCCATGTATATTCACGGTAACTTGTTATTCATGCTACTAAGTTCTCCGAGTTTCCCATGGCTCCATCTGGAACATAGAATCTTCCCTAATATACAGTGTGACTGTGCCAGCCAGAGTTTCACACACACCAGTGTAACTATTATTCAGTTAACAGTCTCCTAATTCCAACTCAGTATCTACCCTGTCTGCAGTTTTCTTGCCCAAATGTTTCAGGACTAAGTGAGATCATCTTCGGGCTTAGTATCAGACACATTCAGATTTATAGCTGGATTTTGCTACTTGGAGGCATAATATGCTTCACATTAATTACTACATCTGTGAAATGGTTATAATAATACCTCGCTCTCAGAACCAGAATGAGCATTCGATGAGCTCTAGAGTGTCCAACAGGATGCAAAAGGAAGCCTCCCCTGGATCAGCCTACACAGAGGATTTGAAGCTAAAATATTAGGAAAAATTTACTTCCGTGCTTTAAAGAAAGATGCATGGCACATTTGTAGATTATAAAGCACAAAGGAACAAATGACTCATAAATACATGGAGAAATGTTCAACACTGTTGGCCATTTGAGAAATGTAAATTAAAACAATGCTGAGATTCCATCTTCGCCAAGAAAGAATGGACATCGCCAAGGAATCAACAAATGCTGGAGAAGCTGCAGGGAAGGGAACCTCTCTCACACTGCTGGTGGGAGTGGAAACCAGTAAAATCATTAGGAAAATCAGTATGGAGATTCCTCAAAAAACTAGATCTAGAAATTCTATCAGACCCTGCTATTGCCTGTCTAGACATCTTCCCCAAAATGTGAGAGATATCATATTACCATGATCTATGCTTACCTGTGTTTATAGCAGAATAATTCATCATAGCTAAATCTTGGAATAGGCCCATATGTCTATCTACAGATGAAGCTATACAGACAATGTGGTCTATAGACACAATGAAGCACTACTCTGCCCTAAAGAAGGATAAGTCTGAGTCACTCATAGGAAATTGGATGCATCTTGAGACAATTTATTAAGTAAAATAAATCAGACACACAAGGTTAAGTATCATATAGTTTCCCTTACATGAAAAACCCAGAGTGAAAATAAAGAACAAAGTAAAAGACAGATAACAGGAAGTAGAGAAATGGGTTTTTCTCAAATGGCGAGGGGATCAAGATACGATAGGAGGGGAAGAGGAGGGATAGGGCATGAAAGAGGAAATTAAGATGTGTTATGTAGGTAGGCCCACTCCACACGAGGGATGTAGATGTTACTGCAAACCTGGACTAATGAAGTAAATAAAGGCCTCCTGGCTAACACCTTCAGGTAGCAGTCTGGACACCAGAGAACAGTGAGGAATCTTAATGAAGGGAAGGTCTGACCTGCTTCGTCCTCCACGCGCCTCCCCATCTGCTTCCTAGGTAGGGACGTAGGGTGTGACCGAAGTGGCCGAGGTGCTGGTGGTTATAGACAGGGCCCCGTGCTGACTTTGCACTGTGTACTCGAGGAAGTTGCACTTTGGAAAAACGGCATGGATTTCCTGTGTGCCCCTCGACACACTGACCATTAGGTCATCCCAGAAATGAAAGGCTAAGACCCTGACTGGCTTAGATAACCACTGTGAGTGAAACCGTTAGTTTACCCCTAAAAGTAGGAGCCTGGCAAAGACCCCCTGCTGAGACACTCAACCGAGTTTCTCTGTGCTTTATAGATTTGCTACCTCGCAGCTTTCTTTGCCTAGCATTGGAGTGATTCTAAATAAATGTCTGCTTTCCTTTCTGATTTCCTCATTCTCTGCCGGAACTGACTTTCCTATTCTCAGCCAGAGGCTTTGGGCTTTGCCTCAGCCTCACAGTGCTGCTCTTTCCTTCTCCACTGGAGTGCGGGCAGCAACCTGGAAAAAAGCAGAGCATCCTTTCACAGGAGACCCCTAGCTGCAGGTTCTGCCTGTCCCTGCTTCTCCTCCGCCTCGGCTCTCCTGGTGGAAGCTTCAAGGAAACCTCTCCAGGGAGATAGTATGATGTTTACATGTCTGAGTCTCCCCGGTGTGAGAAGCTGAAAGAGTAAATAAGGTCTAAAATGCATAATCGATATTTGTGAAATGGGAAGAAATTGTTCCAAAGGAAAAAGGAACGAGGATGGGGGAAGGGGAAAGGACAGAAGGGAAAAGGGAAAAAAATGCAAGTCAGTTACACTATCCGTGTCTCTTAGTTCATTAAAAAGGAAGGTTTGTGCTAATATTGATTGGAGAAATTTTTATGCCCACATCTTGTACCCTGAGCAACTACTTTAAAGATACCAACATGGACTGTATTAACGATCGTCATACTCCTAATATTTTGTCATGATATTTCGTTTTACTTTTTTTCCATAAAATAAAATAAAAAGATAAAAAAGCAAACCATTGCAGAGAGTGGGTGTGACTGCCAGGAGGGAAACCAGGGTTCCTGGATTTGGGAGCTGCTATAATTAAAGGTTCTTCTGGTTTTCAAAGTTTCAGATGCTATGTGATCTGTTCTCCCTAGGGGAAGTTCCCCTGCGGTTTCTGGAGTTCCCATGGTACAGAAATCCATCTCTGCTTTTCCCTCAGGAATAGGGAAGTCGTGGCTAAGGAAGATGCCCCCACTGGCGAAGCAGAGAGGGCTGAGGAGAGCCCACTTAGCTATTTGCTCTCCTGCAATGTATTATGTTATCCTCAGGCCGGGCACGTTCTTAGGAAGACATGTGAGCATCGTGTTCCTTGGAAGAGAGCCCGCTGAGGCGGAGAAGCCTTTACAGAAAGGGTCTGTGTGAAAGCAAGCAGTGAGAAGTCTTTACAATGTGAAAACATATGCGACCTCTCAGAGAATTCGGGGTAGCGATGCCCCAGGGGAGGGATAGAGGTCAGGATTAGAGGTAGTCTCCAGAAAACATGGAAAAAAAAAAACCCTATTACACACAAACTGATACACAGAGGGGCCTTGGGGCATCAAGGGACAGATCAGAGAGTGTGTGTCAGGTGACGCCTTTCTGGATCCCTCCCCTCCACCCGCTCTGGAAGAGCCAACGTGTCATAAACTGAGCGGCAGGTGGGGTGGAGGAATGGGGACCGGCGGACGGCACAGCCAGTTTCCTTCCCAGTGGCTATTCTGCTGTTCCTGGTACCGAGAAGGGAGGATGGAAGAACGTTTGGAAGCAGTTAGATCTCTGGCACGCCAAAGCATGCCGTTTTGGTATACTGAATATTTGGGGTAGAAAACACCCGGAAAACAGCAGATGTAAGAAGATCACTCTGACCTTCAGTCTCGAGAGAGAAGAAAAAGAATTTTCCCTGACAGTGTACTGCCTCCACTACAAAGAGTCACCCTTCACCTCAAAGATAAGAATTGAAGGCCAAGAAAAATCACCACAAGCAAATCGTTTAGGCTCACCCTTGCGTCCCTAACTCCTTCTGCCTCGTCGTATTGTCGCAACTTGCTGCCAGCTGTCTCACTGCGTGCGAACGTGCTCAACTCTAACTTCACCCTTTGGCCTGACTTTCCTTATCGAGGTGCCTGTACCATGTACAATTTATGCTAAAGAAGTTTGTGTGCTTTTACTCACTGACTGTCCATCTCGGTTTAATTCTCAAGTCCTATTGAAAAAGCCATAAAGGGTAGAGGTTATAATTTTGCCTTCCCTGAACTCTGAAGAGCGGAAAATGTTAGACCCATTATACAACATTACTCTCTGGAGTTTTAAATATGGCAATGAGTATTACACTTTTACATCTAATTAGCAAGAGATGTAGAGTTAAGGAAGACTGTGTTGGCTCGTTTATGTTCAAGAGCAGGAAAAGAAGATGTGGCTGATTCGTAGAGAGAAATAGTAATATAATATCCAGAAAAAAGGCAATTCTAAATGATAGCCTAACTTTTAAAAGTTAATGTGCTTTGCAAAGAGAATGTGGTGTGAGGGTCTTGTTTTCCTGTGTGTATGTTTGTGCTTGTATGTCTGCTTGTGAACTTACGCGTCTACACCGGAAAGGTGAGGGTGAGAGTTACACAGAATTTACACCACAGAACCAGTTGCTACTAGTCCTTCCCACATTAATAACAATGTTTGTTCATAAACACAACGGATGTAAGGTGCTGTTTTTTATGGGTGGAAACTCGATGCTGAACCCTGGGGCTGTCCACAGCAATAAAGGGTCATTCACTGTTACATAGCAAGCACAGTATGCAAATCTAGAAACTGGTACTGTTTTTTTGGTAGTTATGAATTTTCCTAGCACATATGAATTATACATACCAGTGAGGTTCAGTGTGACATTTCCATACATGCCTATAATGTGTAGTAACCAAATTCAACCTCTATTTTTCCCACCTTTCTCCCAGAGCTTCCTTCCCAACTTCTAGAAATCACTTTTCTACTTTCAGATCAATGACTTATAACTTCCACAAATGAGAAAGAATGTGGAGGACTTTTAAATATGATATCCTAGGCTTAAATTCTGAGGAGGCTTGTGCAGCTGTTGATTCAGAGGTTAACTGGGCCTTTGACATCAGTTATGTGAGTTCTGCTTCTAGAACACCGTGGTATTGCTTGGAAAAGCCTTTCCTGTGAGTCACTATTAAAGTACTTGAAGCAGGGGATTCAGGATGTCAGACTGTTTACAGAACTGGAGCAACTCTTAACCGTCGTGTTTGTACATGTGGCAGTCTACGCTGATTTCATTGTAATGGAAGTTGTAGGTAGAGATTTGGACTCACATTAGTGTCCAGCTATTTGGAAATGAATTACATTTATTGAAGAAACTAAGTTGTGTGTGACCAAATTAAATTACATTTCCTAAGACAGTTTTGAGATCAAAGGAAATTTCTTTCTTCTCTAGAAATTCTCCATAGTAAGATCAAGTCAGGGCACTTACTAATTAAATGTCCTTGTTGGCATGTCCTCGCTGAAAGAATAAAAGCTAAACTGCTTGTTCTGATGTTGGAATCCCATTACAAATGAGCCCAAGTTGACCTTCTTATCTTCTGCCTCCCACAATCCCAGGCCCAGTTCTGTTATTACTCATTTAACAGCTATCAGCTAACATAGCGCACATGCTGCCCAATGTAAATCAGAAGGGATAGCGTGCAGGAAATGTGGAATCAGATGAAGAAGTTCATCTGAGAAACTTATAAATGAGTCTATAGCTATGTGAAGAAATTCTGGAATTCTGGGAAGAATAATTGAATATATCTACTGGTTTCCTCAGTGGCTTCATAGCTGATTTTTGCAGCTGACCTATGGATTTTTGTCTCAAGATTTTGTGGACTTAACCGTGATGCTCCCATTGCCTAGATTAACTTTTCTCCTTGATTCTTTAACTTTATCCAGTAATTCTTTCCATTGCAATATTCCCTCCATTATGTATCTTCCCTGCTCCCCTTCCCACCCCTCTGGAAGAACTTAATTTACTCCATTATGTTTCCATAGCATATTATTCATATCTTTACTATAGTACAGTTGCATTTTAAAAGAAGGTTGTAGATGCCATAAAAAAGCATCTGAAATGAATACACACTTCTCAGATGAAGAAATGAACGGTCAGTAAGTACATGAAAAAACATTCACCACTGCTGGCCAATTAAGAAATGAAAACTAACACAACACTGAGATTCCATCTCACTCCAGAAAGAATGGGCTTTATCAAGAAGTCAAACAATAACAACTGCTAGCAAGGCTCTGGGGGAGGGGGAGGAACCCCCTGCATTGACTTTGGGAGTAAAAACTGGTACAACCACTATGGAAATCAGTATGGAGATGCCTCAAAAAGATAACCATACAAATTCCTCAGCTATTCCACCACTAGGTCTCTTTCCAAAAGAATTAAAGACATCATATTACAGTGATACATGCATACCCATGTGTATAGCAACACAGTTCATAATAGTTACATCTTGGAAATATCCTATATGTCCATTAGCAAATGAATACATAAAGAAAATGTACTCTTTATACACAATGGAGTACTATCCTGCTGTAAAGAAGCATAAACTTGAGTTATTTGTAGGAAACTGGATACAATTTGAGACTATAATGTCAAATTAAGTAAATCAGAAACATGGACTTAAATACAACATAATTTATCTTACATAAGAAACTCAATATGCAAATAAAGTGTCATATACAAGACAGACAATAGGAAGCGAGAGACATTATTATAATACATCATGGACAATATATCCAAAAGTGTACTTTGATTTAGTATGATTGTCTTATGTGTTTTTTGGCCTGTTAATGTGATTGCTAATCTGTATTATGATAATTAATGTTGTAAGAACATTTAAGATAAATGAAATTGATGCTGGCAAAGTGGAAGAGGAGTGGAGGGAGGGGAAAACAAGAAATGAGATTTGTTAGGAAACATACCAATTTCTCACAATGAATGTAACCATTATGTACTGCAAACACATATTAAACACTAATAATTAGAAAAATAAAAGGTTTCAGTGGTTGTCTTCCTATTAGATTGTGCCCGATTTCATTTTATATGTAGGATTTTCAAGATATACTTCTTTTTTATCCTTTTTTTTAAAGAAAGAACAAAGTAATGAGTGGCCTTCTGTAAATAAATACAAGTTAGAAGATCATGAGATGTTGGAAAGACAATTCTAAGAAGTTTTAATTGCTGACTGTTCTACCCTATGTTATTATTAATAAACCTAGTATCTTGAACATAGTCTTTGTATTTTGTGCCAGCTGCAGCTCAAAATACTAATTGACCTTTACAAATGAATAAATGAGTAACAACAGATTATAACTATAAATAAGAATGCTCTGTCTAAAAGCATCACAACTCCAGCAGGTTTCCGCCACTGGTCACCCATTCATATGAGAGTTATGTGTAAGGAACTGGCAGTCTCTGAGAAGTGATAAAGAGAATAGCATTCCGCACACCCATTTCCCCTGCGAGAAACCGAGATCAGAAGGTTTTACATTCACACAGCCTGAATGTAAAAACCAATATCCTTTCAAGGAGTTCATCATGATTTTCATAAATTTGATATTCGTGATTATCATATTCTTTATATATTAAAATCTACAATATGATTCACTTGTGACTAAGTTACAGAGCTGAATAATATATTTGTGATTCACTTGACTTTTGATCTAAGTCAGCAATAGTTCCTTATATGTTTGTTTTGTCTCTACTTTTCTCTATTCATAATTTGACTGTGTAGTAATTCTTGCAAATTCATATGCAATTTTTTTTTGGAAAAAGAATAACCTTAAGATATGGCAGAATGTATTCCAACTCCCCTGGGCTAAAAGAAAAGACAAAGCTAATAAACATAATAATCCATTCTTGGTTCTTTGCCCAGACATTAAATTTTTTAGATACTCCCCAGAGTGAATTGCTAAATTCAGTGTTCTATCAGCTGCACATAATCTACAATATGGAATATGTGGAAATAACAAAAACACTTTTAAAACTGTTTTAGTGATTGTTCTAATCAATGCAATATCTTTGTGACATACAGGATAAAATGTTGGTCATAACTGAAAAGATGTCAAAGGTAAGCCATAGGCACAGGGTAGTCATTATATGAATTTGTGGAAAATTGTAATTATGGCAAGGCTTATTAACTTTGGTAAATATTTCTCTTTGTGATTTGAGAAATCTTTTAAGATACAAGAAATATGTCTAATAAATATCAAGCATCAGGTCTCAAAGAAGAAAGAAATAAATGGAGAAGAAAGTGGATACTCAATGGAGATTAACGTGTGCTGATATGAAAGATTTCTGTGGAGCTGTTAGTCAAAGAAGGTGCAGAGATGACCATGGTTTGAGCCATGTGCTAATTGAGTAAAGTCCTTCAAGTTTCTAATATATACAGGCATCTCAACACCTCCCAGTTATTAAAACAAAACTAAAACCAAACCAAAACAAAACAAAACCATTACCCAGAGGCCAGTTCTGCTCTCAGAATCATCATACACAGCAATGCATAATTTGTTCATTTAGCAACTCCCATAATACTTCACCTACCTAGCTGTTTGTTTAATATCCTAGTCTTGGGTTTCCTTGTTCTCTGTACCTGGCTTTTGCTAAACACATCACCCCTGAGATCATCAAAACCTGGGCAGCTTGACACTTCATATGGGACGCAGCCATATTTATCCAGTTCAGAACCAAATCCTCAAATCGTAAAGCAGTGTGGCACGTCAGAGTTACCAAGGGTGTATTTGATAATAAATCATAGTGATGAAAATGTGAGACAGAGAAAGTACACAGATTTGGGTTATATTATAAGGATGAGGATAGGGTGATCAACAACTAAACTGTGTCAGGAAGACTTCTTAAAGGAGGAAAGATTGGATAGAAATTTTGAAGAAAAAGAGTTTTCCAAGGACAGAAGCAGAAAAAACATAGCTACATAAATTCCGATATCAACTAGTTCCAGCAAATGATGTGAGTTACCCCCTGAGCTCAGGGTTCCGGTGGCTTCAGGCAGAGACTCCATCCTGCTCAAACAAGAGCTGCATCTGGCTGTGTTCCGGAGAGTTCTCTGTCTTCAGAAATGCTCTGACCACACACTGGCCTCTCCCCTCAAGCCTGCTTCAAGTCATGAGTTCCCAACCTTATGTTTGTTTTTCTCCTGGTCCAGAAGGCAAATCCAGCATTATTCACTAAAACCCTGAAGTTCACTTTGGAATGGTTCATTATGATTTCTAAAGCAATACATGTTGAATGGTCATAAATGAGTCAGACGAACTTCCAGACAATGAGTTTTTATTTACTAACTCATGGTTCTAAGTAGGACCAAAAAAAGAAGAAAAGATTTCATAAAATAAACTTGGACAACAGCCACCATAAAGAAGAGGCAATCAGTCTTGCCGTGATGGTTATCACAACCACCAAGATGGGCCACATGTATTTCTCCTAAAGGCATCCAAAGGAAAAAGCCTGTTTTTCCATAGTAAGGGAGATAAACTCTAGTGACATTTCCCCCAGTGTAATGTGAAAACATTTTGTGTCCAGCATATCATTAAATTAGCTTCTTCCATAGCCACGGTATCACAGACTATAGAAGAATCACTGGTCCAGTTCCTAACCCCATCGTTCAATGTGACGTCTCTTGGTGGTTACACAAGTATAAATTTATGCTGAGGTGCCTTCCCTGTCTGAGCTGACAAACAGAAATATGAGTGTGGATTCCACCCTGAAATAGAACTGGATCAGACAGGCTTGGCCGATCTCAAAGCTGTGGAGGAGACTCTCTCAAAATACAAGATTGGCCACTTCTTGCTCTCCTGCAGATTAAATAAAATTTGGTCTTTAGTAAGAGGAAGAGAAAAGCTTAATGTTACCTCAGGGACCCATTACACTTCTAAATGAGGCTCAGTTTCCATCTATTTTAGATGTAAAAGGACATGAAGTCAGGGACCTTAAGCACAGAGGTCAAGGACAGCGTTATTCTGACTTTTGTGAATTAAGAGAGACTGACTGTGGCCCAAGTTAATGTTACCAGGCTTGACCAGGAAAATAAAAAGAAAGCTAAAATGGTTCTCCTCCAAATAGCAAAGCAAGTATTGCTGTCACTGGTAATGCTGTCACAGTCGCTTCTCACTAAAGGACAAGTCTGCATCCTAAGGGGACCGCGCCATGATGGGACCGTCGTAACTCACAACCTAGATTTTATAAGCTAACCATTTAGGTACTGTCTGTATACTACCAAAAGCTGGAAGGTTTTGTTTTTGTTTTTGTTTTCCTGGTTTTTTTTTTTTTTTTGAAGCAAGGTCTCTCTATTCCAGGCTGACCTTGAATTCACTGTGGAGCCAAGGTTGGCCTCAAACTCATGGAGATCATCCTGCCTCAGCCTCACATTGGAAACTTTTTTTTAAAACCACATCTACCATTACTCTTTTGGAAGTGACAGATGAATCAACTTGAATGAAGTAAGTATAATGAATAAAAACTTATTAGCTCAATAATAAAAATACTTGGACAACAGACTAGCTTAATGTAAAGGTTAAAACTGAGCCACAAACTGTCTTTAAGGGAGAGGAAAGTCTGAATTCTTCATGAGCAATCCAGAGTTCTGCAGGAGAGGACGTTCTACAAGCTTGGGTGGCAAAACCTAAAGGAGACAGCACACGGGTCCACAGGCACACACATGAACATTTTAGGACTCCGCATGTGGACAGGCCATCGTCTCTCTAGGAGTACCTGCCTCCTGCTGAAAAAGTGTCCCTTTAACATTTTTCTTTTGTTTCCTTTGAACATATTTATCTCCTTTTCAGAGAGCTTACTGGTTATCATTTCCTTTTCCCTCTGCATTCCTTGTGATGGATACGGTAGTTATCTGTTACCTGAGTGACCGGCCCGAAGCTGTGGGCAGCAAGTCTGGTGCAGGAGCTGCCCCCTTTGCTTCCCAGCCGTAAGGAAGGGAAATCCTAGGTCTTCTAAGCAGTCAAATGCACCCAAATCCATGGTGTACTGAGATACGATATTTAACCATCAGTTGATTTTCTATAACCATCCTGAACCTCTCTGTCCACCGGCACGCCCAGCGCTTGTATAGACAAAGGGAAGGGGGCTGTCTCCACTTCTTGCCTTGCTGCATGAGGGACAGGAGTGGGGTCCTCATCTCCCACCCTTTGGGACCCTGTGGCATCCAAAGGACTGGCTTTGCACTGCAGACTGAGGTCAGGCAGGGTTTGGGGCTCCAGTGGTCAGGCTGAGGGCTGACATGGGAAACAGAGAGCCCTGCAGAGAAGGTGGGACCTGTGAGGCGGCTCCGTCTCTAGTGGGTGAGGCTGGGAGGACAGCGAGGCAGGGCTAGGAGGGCGCCTGAGAAGGAACCTGCAGGCCAAAGCTGTCAAGAACCAGGAGACGCGGGATGCAGGAGCACAGAATGCAAGCCCTGCTGGAAACTCTTCTGACTCAGCTTCCACAAATGAAAGTCTAAAACTAAACTGAGTCTAGCTGCTTTTGTGAACATAGGGTTCCATAATGTAAAACCTCACATGCAAGGGTTTCTTCTTTTTTTAAAATTTGTTTCATTAGCAGCTGTCTGCAGTGCACTGAGCTGCCATAGCTCTCTTGTAATTGTTTACCACTGATGAGTATAAGACGTACCTGTCCTGGGCAAGATGAATGTGTGACAGTAAGGCTGGAGGGTGACCTTCCCCACACCATATACCACAGATGGAAAGAGGCAGAGGATAGGTTTGCTACCAGCGGAAGCAGTATGCACACACGCGTGCACACACACACACACACACACACAGAGGTGCACCTTTATGCATGCGGTTACTGAGGCAGTCCTCGTGTGTGTGTGTGTGAAAGTCTTTGCTTTCATGGCTGCACTGTAGGTATTAGTGGATGTTTCCTTTTATACACACCAAAAGAAGGGTATTTTATTGTTTAAATGAATTACTACCATGATTTTGCTAGATTCCACATTGCACTATTAATTCTTGAATACTAAACACTATCCACTGGAAATTCTATGAATCCTTATGCTCTTCACCATTTCCCTGTGATGGAATGGTCTCATTCAGTTAGAACTTGTGTCTGTGTATGTATTTGCTAGAGCTAATAGAACTCTATTTTGTTTTAATTAATTTTTTAAGAATTCTTATAATAAGGATGTGGGAGGAAAATTTTTAAAAATAATTTCATTAGATTTTCAATGCAAAACAAGATAAACAAATGAGTCATTGGTCAGTGGTTATTGTCACACTCATCAGAAATGATGAAACATGTACCAGCTGGGCAAAGAAGCCAGGGGATCCCCCAAGATCGCGTCCCTGATTCTGCCACAGAGTGGACTGCTTCCAGGGTGCCTTTTTCTTGAGACTTGCCTGCATGTTGACAATGGAAACAAGGAACAGATTCTGGCATTTCACTGGATGAAGTTAGATTGTGGAAAAGAAGCCGCATGAAATGTTGATGCTGCTTATCTATTGTGTAATCAGATGAGAATTCTGTAGAAAACATCCACAGCATAGATGGAAAGGAAAGATAATTTTTCAATGTGAATGGGAAATAAACCAATGAATGATGAGATAGGATGACTGTATTACCAAAGATGGTGAGACCAACAATTCCAAATCTTTTTTTAATGAAGTATAAATCATTGTCAAGAGAATCTTATTCAAAATTTTATGTTGTTGAGAGAATTAACTGGCCAATTTCAGAGTAATATGAATATTCATTGGAAATCTTTTCATTTTTGGATTGGATATACATTGCTTCTCCTCTCATAGGATGGCCCAGCAATGTTTGGATTTAGTAGCCTCAGAAAAGTAAGTGGGACAGAGAATGCTAGAAAAGGGAAATAAGCAGGCATCTTACAACCATTAAATAAGTGAGTACTCTGTACCCTTTGCTGCACGGCATTTTAACACCTCTGCCTAGCGCTATGGTCCACTCCGCAGAGTTGATGTCCCACTGAGAAAGGGCCGAGCAGTATTAAGCCCCTTGTTCAAACTCTACCAGGCATCTGTGTTTTAGCCACAGCTTTCTCATGACAAGTTCCCCGCTGTGTCTTTTTTATCACCCTGGCCCATGGGAGTTAGAAGACACCCGATGGTCCCCCAAGCCAGTCTGTGCAGAGTTACAAGTTGAGCTCTCCGTGTAGGTATCTGTGTGCTTTGAGACAATTGCTCATGCTCTCCTGGCTTCAATTTCATATTCTCATCTTGAAGAAGCTTATAAATCGACCTCTGCCCGTTTATGTGCTCCGTCTAGTGAAACGGACCCAGATAATGCAGGATTGTTACAGATGTCTGAGTCCTCTGCCAATGCATTATTCACAGTTCTGAGCAGGCATCTTGCTTCCAAAGGCTTCTGCAATGCAATTACAGCATGTATTCTCATTCTCTTCTAGCAAGGTATTTGGAGTAATAGTTTGCATGTATTAGTGACCAGTTATAAGCACTGTGCTCATTTGTCATTATTGGATTGGATTATTCCATCAGCTAGAGACTTTTGTACTTATAAAATATACCAGAAGGAAATACAGGTTCTTTAATTCCTCTGAAATTATACTACTAACAAGCAGCAATCCAAACTCTTACTGCTAGTGTGACTGTAATGCAAGCAAGGACCTCTCTATTACTGTCTATGCAGAACAGAAATACAATTTACAAGGGATTCTTGGACTCCCTACCAACCTTAATTCCTAGCTGGTAACTCCTATGCCCATTTGATTCACTCAGGGTTTGATTAGGATACATTGCTCGGAAAAGTACAGAAATAAATTCTGTAGATTTTCAAATTTACTTATTAAAATGCAGTGCATGAGGATAACAAATTCAGGCTTTGTTGTAGTTTGTATATTCTAGTCATAAACTGGAGCAAGAATCTATTGGATAGTTTTCAGAGACTGTCTTTAGCTTTTGAGAACTCAACAGACCAGAAAAAAGCAAAAGGCAACAAAACTGTCATTCAAATATGAGACTGTGAACCTCCGCGGTGGACACCGGTGTGTCGGTGGACTTAGGGTGACCCACTGTAGGGAAAATGTCATGGAAGAGGACGGCAGCACTGTGCAGGTGGGAGGGTGCGCAGGGCCCGTTCCGGTGCTCCACGCCCTGCTGTGTGATGAGCTTGGGAGGGCATGCAAGTCACCTTGGAGCTCAGAGGGCAACGACTCCTCTGCCTGGCGATTAGACTAGTATTGAGCAGCGATGACTCGGAATGCTCAGTGGAGTGGATCGAGAAGCAGTATATATATGTACTGATACTGCACAATGAATATATCCATTACATAGCACAGGCACATACATGATGCCTCGGTTCATGAACTTCATGAATTCCACGATTCTGGGAAGAAGCCTCGGTCCTGTTCATCACCATCTGCAGAGTTCGCAAATGGAAGCAAAATTCTGCCAAATGCATCTGTTTGTTAACTGAATTGTTTGAGAACAAAAGTGTTCATGAACTGTACTAATACAAACTTTCAAAGAAAAAAAATATTTTTTCCTGAAAACTTAGAGCCTGCTTCGCAAGAAGATGCAATGATTCTGAGTCGTACACCTGTTCTTAACAAGCTGCTTTGGTTTAAACTGACACAGAAATGTGTTTCTGTCTTCCATGACAGACCTGGATTCCAAACCAAGTCTTTCTCTGTGGTGCAGTGTTTTCCTTCTCCCTTTTTACAGCTTTAAAATGTAACTAGTACTTTTCTCACCTCTCCTCCAGTTAGTTTCGAGGGCCGTTGGCCCATCACCACTTTTCTTTCCCTTCTGTGGATCCACCCTTCAGGAAGCAGAGGGGACCCCTGACTTTGTTCCCGTGTGTCTTGGTTACTTTTCTCTTGTTGCTGGGACAAAACACCTGACTCCTAAAGTGAAGCAAGGAAAGGTTTATTTAGTTTACAGTTTCTGGAGATTTCAGTCCATAATCAGCTGGCTCCAAGGCAGGGTGGCATGGCACTGGGGCAACACTTAAAGGCAGCAGCCAGAGCAAAAAAGAGAGCAAAAATGCAAGCCTCTTCTCTACCCTCAAATTGTACACAGCCCCATCCCCCCACTTCCGGGTGGGTGTAACACTCACAAAATGTCCTTGCCCTCCTTTGCACAGGATGCAGATATTTACAAAGTAAGAACCCTGGCTCCCTGCTGAGTCTCTCAGTTAAACTTCTAAACTTTTCAAGTTGACACAATATATCAACCATAACAATCCACCCCTTGTCAACTTGGCAATAAGATACATTTCAAATCAGCCTCCAGATATCAAGACATGCTTATTCTTAACATTTTGCAACTTGAACATTATTACATAGCTTAACAATCCTTAAGAACCAGCGTTAAGTCTATCAACATTATATTACATTAGAAACATAACATTTTGTCCTTGGTTCCCCAAGGACTCTTGTACATCCCTAAATGCAAAAGGCATTTAGTCCATCTGCAAGAGTTGCCAAAGTCCTAACAGTTTCAGTATAGCTGAAAAGTTCAAGTCCCAGGTCACCTCTGAGATGGAAAACAAACTTTAGCTGCAAGCCCCTGTACAAATGAAAACAAAGTTAAACATTTCCAACATGCAACCACACAAGACAAACATTTTCATTGCAGAAGTTAGAAACAGGAGGATACAAAGCATTGGGGCCAAACAAAACAAGTCCAAAATCCAGCAGGGTAAATGTTAAATCCTATAGTTGCTTGTCCAGCACCTGAAGCAATCTGTGGCAAATTATGAGATCCAAAGGGCTTGTGTGGTTCCACCCCTATGGCACTTCTAGTGGTTACTGATCTTGTGGCATCTCTCTTGTGCTGGCTTTGCTCCCCCATTGCAGGTTTCCTTAAATGATCCATGTTCCTGGCTTTTCCAAACTTCTGGGGTCTCCGTTGTACCTTTGGCTTTGCACTTACAGCTTCATACACTGCCCTCTCAGG
>RJWT010007372.1:0-27711 GCA_004365215.1 Cuniculus paca | reverse complement strand
GCAGTTTTTGTGAGGAAAAAGAAACCCTGCTCCACGGGAAGTGTGGACTGGTGTGACCACTGTGGAAATCAGAGTGGAGATTTCTTAAAAAACTAGGACTAGAGGTCTCATGCGACCCAGTTATTCCCCAAAGAATTAAGAACATCATACCACAGTGATATACGTGCACCCACGTTTATAGCAGCAAAATTTGTAATAGCTAGATCTTGGAAACAACTTAAATGCCCATCGACTGAGGAATGGATAAAAAAGATGTGGTATTTTACTTATCCCTGATGGTATGGGCAGGTATATTGCAGATAACAAGAGGCATTATGGTAGCCATTACTGATTGCTTTTTACCCTGTTTAGAAGTCATATACCATGTTCATTGTTTTGTTGTGATTGACTCTACTCTGTTTTATTTTGTTTGGTTATATTTTTTTCAAAAAAAAATGTGGTATTTCTATGCAATGGAATACTACTTAGCTATAAAGAAGGATAAACAGGAGACTTTTATAGGTAAATGAATGCAATTTGAGACCATACTCATAAATGAAATAAACGAGACAGACATGTAAACATTGTATTGTTTCACTAGTGTGAGAAGCTGAAAGGAACAACATATGTATATGTGTTTGCCTGTGTGTATATGTATATATATATGTATATAAAAAGAGTTATGCCAGGCGTGGTGACACACGCCTGTAATCCCAGCACTCAGGAGGCTGAGGCAGGAGGATCAGTGTGAGTTCAAGGCCAGTCTAGGGTACAAAGTGAGTTCAAGGCCAGGCTGAACTGCATAGTGAGACCGTGTCTCAAAAAAAAAAAAAAGACGAAAAAATAGTTAAGGTAGTTACACTACTGATTTCTCTGAGTTCACTGAAGAGAAAGATTTGTGCTGGTACTGTTCGGACAATTGAATGCAGATGTCTTGTGCTCTGGGTGAATGATTTGGGGATGACAATGTGCAATGTATGTACCATTGTTGCCCCTTGATTAATGTGTTTTAAAATTTTGTGTATTTTTCCTCTTGGAAACAAAATGGATTTGAAAAAAAATAAAAATAAAAAAGGAAAGGGTGGGCCGGGGATCTAGCTCAGTGGCCTAAGCGCCTGCCTGGCAAGCACAAGGTTGTGAGTTCAAACCCCGGTGCTGCAAAAAAAAAAAAAAAAAAGGAAACGGTTATTTTGGCTTACAGCTTTGGAGGTTTCGGTCTATGGCAGCTGGCCCCTGCCTTCAAAGCTGAGGCAAGGCTGCAGATCAAGGTGAACACACGAGGAGGAGGAAGCCTTTTACCTCATGGCGAGCAAGAAGCAAAGAGAGGGATAGGAAGAAGCTGAGGTCCCAACACCACCCTAAGGGCACATGCCCAGTGACCTCACTTCCTTCCACTGGATCTGCCCACATCTTCAAGGTGCCCCCATCTCCCAGCAATACTACAGACTGAGAACCAAGCCTTCGACACACGGGCTTTTGGGGGACACTCAGACCTGAACTACAGCAAGGAGGAAATACTTCCCAGCTCAATTTATGACGTACATTAACAAATATAACAAAGCCAGACAGGGAAAATAGATAAAAATACTTCAAAATGTAGACACCAAAACCCTTAATAAATACTAACCAACGAGGTCATGAGTTCAATCCCCAGTGCCGCAAACAAACAAACAAAAAAACCTTAAATACTAACCAATTAAATGCAACAATGTGCAAAATGGATTAAGTGGAGTTTAATCCCAGGAATGTAGGCCTTTTTAACATTCAAATATTAATTAATGGACCAGGGATATAGCTCAGTGGCACAGTGCCTGCCTGGCAAGTGCAAGGTCATGAGTTCAGCTCTTGGTACCAAAAAAAAAAAGATACAGGATTTACAAACGTCAATTAATATAATTAATAATAACAGACAAAAAGCAGGAAGGTAAGAAAATATGAATAGAAGGAACGTTCTTCAATCTAACAAAGGTTATTTACCTAAAACATACAATAGACAGCATACTTAGGGTGAAAGAAATGAATACTTACCCTTTACTACAGGGAAAAAAGTGGGCTTGTCCAATCTCACCACATTTTACTCAAAATTATATCGCATGTCCCAGCCAATTCAATAAGGGAAGAAAAAGTAGTAAAGGGCATAAAGATTGACAGCCAACACTATAAGGCAGAAAAATTAAATAGAGGGCATAGACACTGGAAAGTAAGAAGTAAAACTATTTTAATCTGTAAATGCCATGCTTATCTATTCAGACTGTGTATCTCTTATCCAAAATGCAGAAGGGTTTCTGATTTCAGAGGTTTTCAGATTTTGGAATATTTGCATAGACTATACCAGTTGAGCATCCCTAATTCAAAAATCTGATAACTGAAATGTCCAAAACCTGAAACTTTTTGAGTATTGTGTAGATGCTCCACAAGTTTTGAATTCTAGAGCATTTTGAATTTTGTATTTTTGGATTAGGGATGTTCAATCTGTACAGGAAATCATAAGGAATATACCAAAAAAAGAAGAAGGAAAGGAGAAAAGGAAAAGAAGGAATAACAAAAAGGGAAGAGAGAAAGAGGGATAGGAAACTACTACAACCAATGACTGAATTTAGCAAGATGTCAGAATAGAGATAAATACAGAAAAGCAAATTGTACTTTTTTTTTTTTTTTTTTTTGCAGCACCGGGAATTGAACTCATGACCTTGTGCTTGCCAAGCAAGCACTTAGGCCACTGAGCTAGATCCCCAGCCCTGGTATTTTTTTTTTTTTTGTGGCACCGGGGATTGAACTCACGACCTTGCGCTTGCTGGGCAGGCAAGACTGCTGAGCTAGATCCCCAGCCCTGTTTTTGAGACAGGGTCTCACTATGCCGTTCAGGCTGGCCTTGAGCTCACTTTGTAGCCCAGGCTGGTCTCGAACTCACAATGATCTGCCTGTCTCATCCTCCCGAGTGCTGGGATTACAGGCATGAGCCACCACGCCCGGCAGCCCTGGTGTTTTTGAGACAGGGTCTCACTATGCCGTTCAGGCTGGCCTTGAGCTCACTTTTTAGCCCAGGCTGGTCTCGAACTCACAACGATCCACCTGTCTCAGCCTCCCGAGTGCTGGGATTACAGGTGTGAGCCACCACGCCCAGCTCAAATTGTACTTCTTTATATGAGCCACAAATAACTGGAAGATAAAATTTTAAAACAATGCTATTCACAATGGCATCAAAATAAAACATTTAAGAATAAATGATGTATAAGACTGCTACATCAAAAACTATAAAATACTGCTGAGAGAAATTAACAAAGATCTAAATAGAAGGTTCAGGAGGACTCAATATTAAGACAAATGTTCTCTTCAAATTAACTTACAGATTTAATATAATTTCAGACAAAATCCTAGGAGGTATTTTTACAGGAATTGACAAAAACTTGATAATTCTTGATAATGGTGTAAGAATATACAAATATATAAATGATAACAGGAAATGGACAGGCTTATACTCTGACCCTAACATTTGGAACAACTCTTAATTTCTCTAGAAAAGACTGTTTGGGGCTGGGGATTTGGCTCAGTGGCCTAAGTGCCTGCCTGGTAAGCACAAGGTCATGAGTTCAATCCCTCGTGCTGCAAAAAAAAAAAAAAAAAAGACTGTTTGCTAACTGATGTACAAAGTTATATTATGTCTAATAACTTCAGTTATTCTAATAAAAATTTTTCAGGGATGAAGAGATCACAAATTACAATAAAGATTTTTTTCTTTTATTTTTTGTGCTTATTTACATTTAATAAACACAAAACCGGGTAGAGTCCTGATAAAATGCCAACTAAGACAATTTTATTAATTTTTAAAATATAGAAAAATCCAGAATTTTTATGAGTTCTGGCTTGAATATATCCCTCCAAGCTGGGGATATAGCTTAGCAGCACAGCACCTGCCTGGCAAGCATGAGATCATGAGTTCAGTCTTCAGTACCAAGAAGTAGATATATATATATATATATCCCTCCAAAGTTCATGTGTTGGAAACATCACCCCTGAAATCATCTGTGAACAATATTTGGAGGTTAGAGCTTTTGAGAGGTGATTAGGGCGAGATAAGGCCATGTAGGTGAGGCCTCGTGATGGCATGGGTGGCGTCATAAGAAAAGAGAGAACCGAGTTAGCACGTTGGTTCTGTCTCATCAGGTGATGCCTAATTTATTTTGTGAAACAGAAAAAGTCTATACTTCATAAAATGCACTGTCAGGAACCCACCCCTTCTGTGAGCCAGCGGCAGCCATGCAGGCCAGGAGGAGAATCAAGAAGTCAACCCCCTCCTGTGAGCCAGCCAGTGCTTGGGCTGGGAGATAAGATGAGCTGAGCCCCACCCCCACTGCCCCCATTAGCAACCAGCTGATTCCGAGGAACACAAGCTAAGAGGATAGCTACTGAAGTAAAAAAAAAAAAACAAAAACTTAATGCTTGTACTGTTTGTCTTTGCAGGCCTAAAGCCAGTAGACTGAGCATTTGTTTAGGGAATAACAGTATGTAGTATAGCAACTATGGGGGTTTCCTTCTACCTTGTTTATGAAATCCAATATTGTTCTGTTTTGTTTGGCTCCGTTTTATTGTTTTGTTTTATTCCCTTTAAAATAAAAAAGGCACTATCGGATGGAACAAAGAAACCAGAAGAGTGCAGACAACTGTTTAAAAGGATAAAAGAACTGAATTAGTATTTGAATACCGTAAGTTTTGCATATTTCATAAATATTATAAATGCTTTTATTAGTGACCAACAGAACATGTTTCTCATCATGTAATGGTAACAAGCAGATTTTAAAACAACAGATCAGATATTTCATTAAGAACTCACTTTAGGAAGCCTGGGCACTCTAGGAGATAATTGACTTTTGAAGTTCTGTGACTCTCAGAGGGCAGAATCTTTGTAAGCACAGTGTCTGTCATGTGACAGGATGTGTTGTTACCCACTCAGTAATCTCTGCAAGTAAAGAAGCAGGTGCAAAGGAGGAGGATTTTGTAATTCTAAATCGAGGCATCACGACGAGAGAGTTGTTAGAAGACAGGAAGAAGAAATTAGTGAATGTTTTTCTAACAAAACAAAAACATGAGCAATACTAATGCAGACAGGATAAATGTCTGTCTACAGTGACTCACCTTACATTTCTGTTGTATATAAAATAAAAAGGGAAGAGATCTCATTTTGTATTTTCAAGATTAACTAAAGGAAAACACTACCTGAAAAAAAAGTTTCTCTTCAAATTCTTTCCCTCACAATGGCTATTTCCACCCTAATATTAGAAATCAAGCTAATAAGAACCAGGAATAAGAATGTAAATACATATTCTGCTAAAACCTTGACTGTGCTAATCATTGTTAAATTTTACATGTAAGCCACTAATTGGTAGGCACGCTTCTCAAGCAAAGATTTGTTTCAGTGCTGTATTCAATTTCCATCCTTTTAAACAACATCATATCCAGGTTAAATACTGATCCAGAACATTCAGTGTGGAACCAAATCCATGTTTCATGCTTACCAAGAACGCTTGTTTGCTCAGAAACATTTGGTTCTCCCAGACTTTGGGATCTCACTTTAGTACATATTTAGAAACTTTTCCTCCTGTAATTATAAAGCTCTGAACCAAAGACAAGAATGACAGCTAACAGATGATCAAATAAAATTAGAATGAAATAACAGATGATCAAATAAAATTATATGACTAATGTAATGTGCAGTTTTATAAGGATACACCAGTCAACAGTTTTTATAAATTAATGTTCAAATTAAGAAAGTGAATAATTTACAGATTATAAACTTTAAAACAAGTTTAGCCAAATACACTATACACATTACTAGATAGGCTCTATGATATATCTGTAGGATTTTCTAGTCAAGACTTTTGGGTATGTAACATTAATAAAAAGGACTTTTTTTTAAAAACCGTACGGTGATTCTGGGATTCCTGCAATTTTCAGCTGCTATGTTTTCTACTCTATATCTGAGAAGTTCTTCCTTTCAGTTTATACATTTTCTGTATTCTAATAAAGTAAATAGAAACAGGATCTTAATTGAGGACATGGTGAGTCTTTGGCTAAGAAAATACAAGCAAAAGTAAAATAACTGTAATTTGTACCTGAGTTTTTTTAAAAATAAGATATAGAGACTACTTAGCAAAGGGTTCCTCATTATCATCATTAACAAAAGGTGGCCTTTATAAGAATTTTTCTTTCTCTTTTACTCATTCACAATAATTTAGGATTCTCTCTGGTCATACAGCCTCCTCAATGTATGCATAAACTACTTTAATACACACTTTTTTGTTGTATTTTTTGAGACACTGAGTAGTTCAGGGTAGTCTTGAACTCACTATGTAGCCCAGGCTGCCTCTAACTCAAGGTGATCCTCCCGCCTCAGCCTTCCAAGTGCTGGGATGACAGGTGTGCACCACCACGCCCAGCTCTCTTCAATATACATTTAAAATGCTGACAGAATTTAGCGTACATCTAGGAAGTGTGGTGATATAATTAGCTAATTCAAAAAGCAAGTCAGTGTCAGAGCCAAGAATAGGAAAAATAAGCTGCTCTTCCACATCTTAAATTTTTAATTGTTTGGCAATCTAACCTATCTTATGTTTTCAACAACATGTCCGATTTCTTGTACTCTAAAATAAACTACAGGCTTACAATTTAAGAAAGATTCTTATTCTTATATTAGCTGATTAAACTGTTTTGACCAGCCTCCTATGCTACTCAGTCACCTGACAGGACTGCTTTTGAATGGGCAGGACAGATCAACTACGACCAACACTAATGACTTCTGAGGTTTTTTCCCCTCTTGGCCATACTTGGGATGAAACCCAGGGCTGTGTATATGCTGGACAAGTGCTCCACCACTGAGCTACACCCCCAGCCCAACATCTGGATATTTCTACTAATTACAACTTGTTTCAAGATCACTCTTTTTAAAAGGTCATCTTTTCGCGAGTTCTACGTTATATGATCGAGAAGGAGTTTTCCCTTCTGTTATAGTCAGGGGTCGCGGGGAAAAATATTACAATCAGGACACAGAATTTATAATATTATTTATAATGCTTACCCAGTTGTTAGACACAAGAAAGTGCAGGAAATCTGCCCACAACACCAAAGTCTGTTCTAGGAAGGCCCAAAGGCCAGCGGTGGAAGCTAGAAAGTCTATGCCAGCAGGATGAAGGATCTGTGCTAGTAGATTGAGGGCTCTACAGTGGAACCAAGAAGCAACACTCGAATAAGAACCAGGGCTCCCCGAAAAGTACCACAGCCATCCTCAGCAATGACGAAGTCTCACGCTTCTCCAACGATGAGAACAGTCGAGTACATGCCAGGAAGCCAGCGTGACAACTTCTCCTAAAGTTTGAACAGCAACCATCTTCCCCTCCGGAGCCAGGAAGCAATGCGCGACATAAAGACCAGAGCTCCCCAAAGTGAACCGCAGCCACTCTCAACAAGGTCCCGAACTCCTCCGATGATATTAGCCAAAGCCACATTGGGGAGCCAGCCTGACAAGCTCCTCCAGGAGAACCAAAGGCTCCAAACAGCAGCACCCAGGAGAACCCACAACGCCTCCTGCTCTTCCTCTCCACGTCTTTCTTTATGCTGGCAACCTTCCTCAGGTGGATTGTCTAAATGCAGCACAATGCCAATTTAATTCAGCTGGTGCCAGGTTGACCACCAGTTCTTAATCCATAACACCTTCCTATTTATTTACTTATCCTATGAACCACCAAACCGTCTTAATAATTCCTTTTTTCCTGCCTTGGAATGTAGTTTTAGCTCCTGGGGCTCTCATGAAACAGCATGCTAACACCTATGGTGCATGATTAGTCAGCCCAAGCTCAGAGGCTCCGAACCCCCCCATCATTCAAAATATGTGCACTGGGACATATGCTACTCAACGTGCTGTTACACAGTGTGGAGTTTAACAGTAGCTTGTTACTTTTAAATGAACTAAAAGATTGACGGCTTTCACGTTCTTCAACACTTCTTTTCTGCAAAGTGGACTGTGAGGTTCTCAACAAGTTCTAGGCCAAGACTAAAGCATAGCTTTAAACGTCACAGTGCACATACAGGTCCATCTAATAGTGTTTGATGACTCTCTTAACCGAATATCGTAGAGACTCAGTAGCCTTAGTTCAAATGCCTTCTTTCATAGTATCAGCTACATGCTAAATTTCCTTAATAAGTATTTAAAACTTTACAATAAATAAAAATGTAGTCAATTTCATTTTTTAAAATGGAGATAATGAAGTTGATAAAACACAAAATCACACACACACAGATGGTCTCACCAGGAGGCCACTCATATGACCTTTTTTTTGGTTTTGTTTTGTTTTGGTTTGTTTTTGCGGCACTGGGGATAAAGCTCGTGACCTCATGCTTGCCAGGCAGGCGCTTAGGCCACTGAGCTAAATCCCCGGCCCTTGTCTTTTTGAGATAGGGTCTGGCTATGACGTTCAAACTGAACTTGAACTCGCTTTGTAGTAACTTTTAGAAACTTTTAGTAATTGACCCGAGCATTGTGGTACATGCCTATCATGCCAATATTATAGGAAGCCGAGGCAAGAGGATCACTGTGAGTTCAAGCCCGGTTTGGACAATTGAGCAACTTAGTGAGAAGCCCATCTCAAAATGGAAAAAAAAAAAAAAAGAATGAGGACATAGCTCAGTGAAAAGGCTTTGGGTTCAATCCCCAAGACCACAAGAAATTAAAAAGAGAGGAGAGAAAAAGAGAGAAGAACAAAAAAGGGGAGGGGAGATAAGGGGAGGGCAAGAGAGGGGAGGGGAGGGAAGAGATGGGAAGAGAGACTTGGAGTGATTAATTATTCTAGGAAAATATAGATCTGCTTCTAGAGTTCAAAGATCTCAGAATTTTGAATTTTTCTGTAGCATTCCAATAGTAACAACTAAATTTATACATGGAGTCAAGGACTCAAGACAACATTCCTTAGTAAAAGTTATAGGCAAAGGCTTTACCTCTTGTTTTTCTTGATTTTGATCCACATTAAGTAAACTTGGTATTTTAGATGAATCTGTTTTCTTTGACTCCCTCTTCAGCACTTTTATCTGTTTAACTTTTGCAAAAAAAAAATATAAAAAATGAAGATTTGTCATTTCTGTGTTAAAACTTTACTTTCCTGTTCAAGAATTTGAAAGGGAAATTCTGACATCCACTCATCAGTTTCTTTGTTTGTTATAAAGGAACTGAATAAGTCAAGAGCTATAATAGTAAAGTATGGCAAATTATTTGTTTTATGATTTTACAAATAGTCTACCAAATATTAAAATAGACATTTATTTTATCGTTATTCTGAATACAACTGTTAAGTGGGTCAGATAATTCCTCTTGAACTGTACAAGTACCACATTCTTGCTATTTTACCACATTTGCACAAGGTGTCACTATTCTTCAAAGAAACTTATGAACATTTATGTACCGGAACAACAAAATGAGTTATTTTTAAAATAAACCTTCAAGTTAAGATTAAGACAAACCTTAAATTAATAGACTTAATCTACCAAGTCTTTGGATGCTCAAAGCACATATAACATCCCTGGAAATACATGGAGATAATCATGAAGAAATGAAGGAAGATACTCATTCCATGTCAGTTCCTGATCCAAAATAAATTTCCTCAAAAAGTGACCTAACATTTCAACAGCATTGAGCTCATGAAAAAAAAAAATCCTTTAAGCTGTCTTTCCCCCTCTTTAACTCCATTAAGTCTTATCTTTTATTTGACTGGGGGGGGATTTTATCAGCTGAAATTGTTTTTCTCATGAGTTTACTATTATCTTCCCAAATCACCCTATAAAATGTTAGTTATATTACCAAAAAGTCCTGTAAATGATATCATGGGGAGATTTATAAAGGTAGACAGCAAATGTGTACCTTCCATTCCTTTTATGTCCTTTGACTGTACTGTGAATGGCAATTCAGGGAAATGGAATTCTTTCTTGTCAAATCTGGAAAAATTCAGCTTCCTTTTGTACCCACTTGCTATTTGGTCACTTTGACCTGTGCGGTCATTAAAGACACCTTTCTCCATCTGGGTCTAAACAAAAAAAAAAAAAACAAGAGTTAGTTTGAAGAAATATGTATAACTATTTGTAGAATTACAATGTAGAATTGATAGCCATTTGGATGATGTAAAGTAAGTATAACAATTTAACAATTAAGTAGAGTAAGATACCATCAAGCATATAAATAGATCAAGCTCCAATAAAAGTTTTATAAAGCAAACATTGTAGTATGCCTAATAGTCTGAGAGGAATAATCTTGGTCATGAAAATCACAATTTTAACTTTTTAAAATTTTTATTTTTATTAGTACATGTTTGCAGCATATAATGCTTACAGTCCTTGGGTGGAGTTGGTAGATGTATGCAGCACATTTTAACTCCTGTTTTCATACCATTCCCTCCCCTCTACCCTCCTCCCTTCACCTCTTCATCCCTCGCCCACTTGAGGAAGCTCTGTCTCCCTACTTCCTATGATCTCTTTTATTTTGCTCTTTATAATTTGGATTTCATTAAACTCAATGTTATCCATTGCGTTTTTGGAAAAATTGCTTCAGTTCTTTTTTAAGGACTTATTTTTCTGTTTATAAAATGCTATGTTTAAGCCTGGGATATAGCCCAGCAGCACAGCACTGCCCAGGAAGCTCGAGGTCATGAGTTTGATTCCCAGTACAAAAAAAAAAAGATACGTTTTATAGGCACAGGAAAACCTAAAGAAAAAAACTGCTTGTGTGTTTGGCATCTGGAAAATCTTTTGTATTTACCTACTTTGAGTCATTTGACAACAGATCCTAAAAATTTTTCAAAGTCAATGAATACTTCCACAACATAATGTGTGGTATTTCGCTGTATAAGTGTAGCTTAATAAGTAACCTACTCCTTAGATAAGCCTCTGTTTTTAAGTTTTTATTCGATTTTTAATAAACCATTTTCCTATGTAAAAAAAAAAACAAAAACAAATGGAAGGCCCACACTGGTTTGTTTGTTTGTTTGTTTTGTTTTTTTTGTAAAACTAAGTTGTATCTATTTGGAAATTGTTTTAAATTCATAAAATAAGTTATTAAAAAATATTTTGTAAACAGAAAACCAAAATTGTTATGACTTTCAAAGGTGGAAATGGTAACTTACTCTTCTTGGCCTGCATATTAAATACACAAAGTAACATAGGAAAAGTAAAGCACTTGTTTAGAATGTGCAAGGTCCTAGATTTGATCCCCAGTGCCACAAAAGAAAAACAAACAAACAAACAACAACAAAAAACCCCACCCTGGAAAGGAAAGGAAAAAGAAACTTGTTAATAGTTTGTATCCAGATGGCCTCCAAAAGCCTTCTGCCTGGCAGGAGGGGTTTGAGAGGAGGACTGGGCCACCGGTTGCTGCAGCTGACTTGCAGTCAGGAATTGGGGTCTGGTCAGGGCAGGCAGGTGTCTGGGGCCTGACCTGGAAGGTGCAGCTCCCTCCCAACCCCTCCTTTCTCTCTCTTCCTGGTCACCATGATGTGAGCAGCTTTTCCTCCACCAGCCCCTTTCCCAACGCTGTTTCTCTATGCAGCCTGCAAACCGGACTGTAACTGTGAACCAAAATAAACCTCTCCCTTAAATTTTAGGGGCTGAGTGTTTTGTCCCAGTCACAAGGAAAGTGACTAAGACAAAAAACTAAGCATACTTTTTACATGCTGGATTCCCAAAAAACAGAAAAGGAAAGGCAGGGCATAGTGGCACACTCCTGTAATCCCAGCACTTGGGAGGCTGAGGCAGGAGGATCGTTGCAAGTTTGAGATCAGTTTGGGCTACAAAGTGAGCTCAAGGACAGCCTGAACTGCATAGCGAGACCCTGTCTCAAAAAAAGAAAAAAAAAGGGGGGGGGTGATACTTTTAAGAGGCCATATTTTAATGACAAGCTTTTTTCCTTACTTGAGTTGGACCAATGTCTTCTTGCCTGCTATTAGACACAAGTTGTCTAATAGATTGTGAAGCAGTGCGTCTCTTTTTTGCTCTTTCAGTTAACCTATTATTTAAAAATAAATGACAAGTGATTAGACCCCAGAAGTGTCTTTGTCTTAGTTTTTCAGAAGAGACAATTTATACGATGAATATCTACCATTAGAGTACCGAAGACCAAAGAGCAAATTGCCAGTACAGTATTTAAGTAGCAAAAGCTCTAACGAGTGAAGTGGTAATAGGTAGAGAATAACTGATGGATGGCTAATGTGCGTCATGGAGTTATCCCTGTTGACCTACTATCCATTCCACACCCTTCTCTCTGCTCTGAACTTAGTTCTCTTAACCTTCGGGTTTCTCAGTGTACGAGCTTGCACCATTCCTTGGATCACCTCGGGACAGCTAGGCCAGTGGTGGCAAGCCTGTTGTACATGTGCTGCGGTAGACACACAGAGACCTCTCTGTTGGCACGTGAGCCAAGTCACCCCAGCGTCACCCCAGCCGCTGAGCGTCAGATAACAGTGAACACAGGGGCGGTGCAGGCATTTTTTGATTTATAAGTGGATTTTGGGTTACAGTTCGGGCACTCAGTCTCTAAAAGGCTCACCACCACTGAGAGAGGCCACTGCAGTCTATCATCTGCTGTACCTTTGAACTGACAGGCGCACCCACCTGCCCACCTCTGCAGACCTCTATTCCTCACAACCTGTAGCCAGCTCAGTCTGCCAGCGTCTGCTCGGGTTAACAAGTCCAGCCCCTTTCTTACCTAAGTTGCTGTCCTCTTTCTAAATGTATGACTGGTCCCGAGGCCTTGCGAGGCAGACTTTTCATCATAGTGCCCCTAATTAACCGAACTTTCGATCTGCCTCAGAGGCTAAAACATAAAACTAGTGTAATATGCTGGTTCCCTCTCCAAATTTTGGCCTTGAAAAGCTATTTGACCATGAAAGATTATGTGTAGCTATCCTTTCTCCATTTGGAGAATTTGCTGTGACACAGAAAGAAAGTTTAGCTCGTGCCACCGAGTGCTGTGGTTTAAGCACAGTTTGTCTCCCAAAGGCCCCAATGCTAGAAGTGGGTGGGAGCGAGAGGCAATGGCACCTTTCTGAGGTCGTCCCCAGTGGGAGGTGACTCAGCCTATGGGAGAGTCACACTTTGGCCCTGGGTGGGGATTCTCGCTCTGAGGGAAGTCCCGCGAGAGAGGAGCCTCCCCGGACCTCTCCTGCTTCCTTGCTCACACGCGTGCCTCTTCTGCGTGTGGCCGCTTCCCAGCCCACCTCTCGGGCTGACATGCTGTGGTACCTCAGGGAGCCCTTGCCAGATGGTGGCACTGTACTGTTGAAACCTCCAATCACCACAATTCCGAACCAAATAAACACCTCTTCTTTATAAAGCACTCAGCCTCAGGTGAGTATTGTGTTAGAGCGACACAAAACAGACTAAGACACCAAAGCGCATGGATACCTTAGCATCTTCAAAATGGAAGACATTTTTCTAAGGGCCTTTAAAAAAAAAAGTGAGGTTCCCCAAAACGTATTAATGAAAAATTAAACAACTATATTATCCAAGGAAAGTTAGCTTCCCTTATCACTTCATAAGTATTGCTCAGTAAATGACCCATTATAAAATTATAATTCCAATTGATCTTTTTCAAGTTCAATTTATGTACAGATTCTATAACTGTTAACTTTGACATACCATACTATACGGATGTTGTGTTAGGTCTCTTCTCTGTTCTCTGCTCACCTTGGATTGTGGTGGAAGAGATTTGAATTGGGATTTGCAGCCATCAAATTAGTGTTAGTAAGATTGATGGGGGGCATCATCCTATAACCTTCAGCACGGGGCTCTTCCTTCACATCATTAGAGTTAGTGATGGGATTGGCAGGGTTCGGTGGGTTGGAGATTGCAGGTTTTGTGTTCTGAGACAAAGCACGAACATTTTCGACTGCATCTTGATGACCATGTCTACCTTCACACTCTGTCATTTTCAATTCTGAGGTATCTCCTTTTCCTCCTCTGACTTTAATAACTGTGACTTTGATCTCCTTGGGTTTTTTCTCTTTTTCCATTTCCTAAAATAGATACATGCAAAATCTGCATCATGACCATAGTTATGTTCATCATAAGAGCACCAACTATAATACAGTTATACTGGCTGAAATAAAAAACCAAAGTTCTTGCCTTTCCCAACACTGAAGTACTTACCAGGGTATTGGTAAAACCTGTTTTTCTTTCATCTTTTATTAGTTTATTTTCTTTATAATTTTCTTTTGACTTTATGAATGAATTGACTTTTGCTTCTTGTAGTAATTTAGCTCTTAATTCTGGCAAGAATCTGACAAAACAAGTAATATCAACCATATAAATAGATATATAGAGATAGAGACATAGATATAGATATAATTTTTTCATGGTACTATGGATTCAACCCATAGCTTTACAGGTTAGGCAAGCCCTCTGGGCTATATGGCAAGACCCTGTCTCAAACAAACAAAAAATTAAAAAGGCCATATCCACTTAAATACTTACTTTTCAATAAACCCATCTCTAGTAAAATACTCATGATGCAAAAGATCGGTACATGATATCCTCTCACCAGGATCAATTTGTAAACAAGCCTAGAAAAGAAAAACAATTTTAATACAGTAATGAGTTTTTAACAGGGTAAAACTTCATTTGACAAATGAAAGAGTAATTAACTACTTACAGCTAAGAGAGTTCTCAGAAAGATGGAATGAGATCCCAGGAAGTTTTAACCATTTATTTCCCTAAGAGCTTTGCACTAGTAAAGCATTATTATGGGTTAAATGTTCTGTGATTCTAACCAAAACAAAAGTCACTTTGTTTCCGCTGTGATTAGCGTAAAGTACTTAGCTTATTTTGATCCTCTGTCAGTCCTGCAGGGTGTAAAGTTTATGGGTAATCAGTTGCATTTTACAGGCCTGGAAGCACAGTGATTTGCCAAAGTAAAATCTTAACCCACCCAGTGTTCTTTCTATGGCATAACACAATTTTGCAAATATTCAGGCTGCCAAATCCTTCAGTGATCCATCATTAGAAAAGATCTTTTCTAGCCGGGCGTGGTGGTGCATACCTGTGATCCCAGCACTTGGGAGGCTGAGGCAGGAGAACTGCTGCAAGTTTGAGGTCAGCCTGGGCTACATACAGGCTGGGATACATAGTGAATTTAAAGCTAGCCTGAACTACATACCGAAATGCTGTCTCAAAAAAACACAACAAAAAAAAGTCTTTTCTGTTTGCTGCCTTGGGAGTACTTGAATTGTAGAGAAACAATCAAAAGGCTAATCAAACAAACCAAAAAACAACCAATGGAAAGCTCTGAAATTAAGTTGTGCATAATGAATCTATATGTAATTAAATAAACTGTGTACTTATGAATAGAACACACTTCTTTAACTAAAATACCGAAGATAGAATCTGAATAAAAGGCAGCTTCTTTTCAATTTTCATTCTTCCCTTGAAAGAAAGCAAAATATAATAAGTAACCTTGATTGATACTTACACTAAACACCAGACAATGCTATTGCATTTTCTTATCATTTCATCCCCAAAACAGTCATACAATGTATGTACTATTAGTCCCAATGTTCAGATAAGGAGACCAAAGAGAGGTAATTTGTCTAAAATTTCATAATAGAGGAGCCAGAATTAAAGTCCAGAAAAAAAAAGGAAAATGTCTACAATATTATGCTTCTGTTTATTTCTAAGTGTATAGTTTAAATTGTTTTACAAAAAGAGTTCCATAGAATCTGCTGTACAACAATGTGCTTATAGTAAAAAAAAACTGCTGTACACTTAAAAGTTTGGTCAGAGGGTAGATCTCCCATTATGTGGCATTTTACCATACTAAAATGATTCATTCACAAGGTGAAACAGTCTTTTACATACTTCATGATGTGAAATATCTAGATCCTTAAAATTACAAGTAGTTAAAAATATGTGCTTGGGCTGGGGATATAGGTCAGCGGCACAGCACCTACCTGGCAAGTGCAAGGTTGTGAGTTTTATCCTTGGTACCAAAAAATAGTTAAATGATAAAAATATGTGCTTACTGTAAAACGTAATGGTAATCAATCATTAACAATAAGAAAAATGCTAAAAGGTCTACCTAAATCATAGCCTATTAGAAGCAGACGATTAGATGCAGAAGGTCTATGAATAATACCGTTCGAAAAATTAAATGTATGTCCTTTGGAAAATGTAAAATATGACACTTTGAAAAAAACACATTGGCAATGTCTTTAAAAATTGAACATAAACCTACCTTAAGACCCAGTTGTTCTACTCTTGTTTACCCAAGACAAATAAAAATATATGTCCACATGAAAATCTGTACATGAATGTTCATGGCAATTTATAATGTAAAAATGGGGAAAAAACTCAAATGGATTTAAAAAGTGTGGTATATGTATGCTGGCGTGGTAGCACAGGCCTACAATCCCAGCCCTCAGGAGGCTCGGCAGGAGGATCACCTCAAGTTCCAGGCCACCTGAGCGACATAATGAGTTCAAGACCAGCCTGAACTGCAAAGAGAGACCTTGTCTCAAAAAAAAGTACGGTATACATATATAACAGAGTATTTCTCAGTTAAAAAAGGACCAGATTACTGATACATGCAAAACCATGAATAAATCTGTTTTTGTCTGAGACAAGCACTTGCTTGTGGCTCAGGCTGGCCTTGAACCCAGGATCCTCAGCCCCAGCCTCCTGAGTAGCTGGAATTACTTTTTTTTTTTTTTTTTTTTGCTGCACCAGGGATAGAATTTGCAACCTCATGCCTACCAGGAAGGCACTTAGGCCACTGAATTAAATCCCCGGCCCTTAAGTAGCTGGAATTACATTGGTGCACTACCCATGAATAAAGCCCTAAACCATTTTGCTGAGCTAACGAAACCAAAACATAAAAGAGCACTTATTCTATGATTCCATTTATATAATATTCCAGAAAATGCAAGCTAAATCTATAGTAACAGAAAGCACATCAGTGACAGGACAGAAATGGAAGGAAAGAAGAACCGCAAAGGGCACAAAAACATTCAGAGGGTAATGGAAATAAATGTAAGGTACCTTGATTGTACCTTATCTATCTATATACCCATCAAAACTCAGCAAATTATACATTTTAAGAATATTAGTTTACTGTAAGGTATACCTCGGTAAAATTATTTAGAAAATGTATACGTCAGAAAAAAATACACACCTTACACCAGATATTAAAATCTACTTTCAAGTTAAAATAATCAATTAAAATGGAACTAATTTCAAAATAAAGAAATCAATGAAACAGAGACTCAAGCAGGCAAAAGCATTTTGTCTATGATAAAGGTGGTACTCCAAATCAATGGATTATTCTAGCTATCAGTTATTAAAAAATATTTGCAATTTATGACAAAAGAATACACTTGTTATTTTATAAATCGATATGAAAATGCTAAGTACTCTAATTGACAAATAAGGATACTTTTTCAAAGAAATATCGTTGGCAAAAAAAAAAAAAAGAAAGAAAGAAACATAGTTGACTGATAAATATTAGCAAATGGGGGCTGGGGAGTTAGCTCAGCGGCATAAGCACCTGCCTGGCAAGTGCCAGGTCGTGAGATCTATCCTCGGTCCCCAAAATAAACAAATAAAAATAAAAAATAAATAAAATTAGCAAAATGTCCAACCTCGTTTCTGGTGTTTTTTTTTTTTTTTTGGTTGTTGTTGCTGTTGTTTTGCTTTGGCACCGGGGATCAGACTCACCACCTCGCACTTGCCAGGCAGGGGTTTACGCCACTGAGCTAACTTCCCAGTCCTTGTCTTTTTGAGACAGGGTCTTGCTGCGCCATTCAGGCTGGCCTTGAACTCACTTTGTAGCCCAGGCTGGTCTCGTACTCGCAACATCCTCCTGTCTCAGCCTCCCAGTACTGGGATTATAGGCATGTGCCACCACGCCTGGCCAACCTCTTTTTCTAAGCAGTAACTTTTTAAATGCAGTTAAAAACAAAAACAAAACAAACAAACAAACAAAAAACTATTTCTAGTTTATTTAGTTGGAAAAAATTTTTTAATTATACTAGTCAATGCTAGATTGAAATTGGGAATATAACACAGTAAAGCCTTCTGAGAAGAAATATAGCAAAGATTCTACAAATTATAAGCTCTTTGATTCACTAATCCCACTTCTTGCAATTTATCCTAAGGAAACAAACCAGTGCAGTCTTGGACTTGTTCATTGTAACATCTTTACCAATAGTGAGGGGAAAACTGAAAACAACTTAAATGTCCAAAAAAGCACAGTCAGCTAAATAAATTAACAGCATAGTCCTACAATGAGATATTACGCAGCCACTGCAAATTCTGATGCAAGCCAGCCACAACAGTGCCTGTAATTCCAGCCACGTAGGAGCCTGATGTAAGAGGATCACAAGATAGAGCCTTGATAACTTAGCAAGACCTTGTTTCAAAACAAGAAAAGAAAAAGGGCTGGGGGTGTAGCTCAGTGTCAGATCACTTGCCTATCATGTGCAAAAGCTTGGGTTCAATTATCAGTACAGAGGAAGGGGGGGGAATCATAATGCATTTGCATATTTACTGACATAATGGTATGGCTACAATACACTGCTAACTGAAAAATAAACACTTTAGTAGAGTGTTAAGGATAACAGCATTAATTTCTATGCGTGTGTTGGGTTGGGAAAACTCAAACTACAGAAATCAAAATGTTAATGATAATTTTCCTTTGGCTAGCAGAAGTTGGGGAAAACTTAACTTCTTGTGTTTATTGCATATTTTCTGTTTTTTCTATAATTACTATGTAGTTCTTTTTTTCTTTGTGTGAGTGTGTGTGTTTGTGTGAGTGTGTGGTAATGGTAACTGAACTCAAGCCCTTTGCACTGAACTACATCCTCATTTCAATTTTAATTTTATATTTTGAGAAAAAGTCTCACTAAGTTACTGAGTTACACTTGTGATCCTCCTGCCTCAGCCTCTGAGATTACAATTCTATACTAACAGACCTGACTTATGCATTTCTTCTAAATTTCAAGGTCTACAATACAAGAAGAGAAATTAAACTGAAAATGAAGTAAGCAACTCTGATCTTAAATAAATTCCCAGTTTCCCTAGGTACCAATCAAATAATTTTTCTTTCAGTGATGTTCTTTTGTTTTTGCAGAACTAGAAATCAAATCCAAGATCACACACATTCAAGGTAAGTGCTCTACCACTGAGCTATCTCCTCAACCCTCAGCTATAGTCTTTAGGTGTTACTATCAGCATAACACCAGCAACAACAATTTTACATTAACATTCATTGGAAACAAAGCTTTTGTAAATAAAGAGGGAAAGAGGGGTTGAAAGGAGGGGAGAGGAAGGGAATGGGAAAAAAAGAAGCAGTGTACATCATGTATAGATACAGTTCCCTATGATGAATGTGGTCATTTTGTATATCTAAAACGTACCAATAAAACAAAAAATTAACATTTCTTGAGCCATGTGTGGCAGTGCACACCTGGAATCCCAGCACTCAGGAGGCTGAGGCAGGAGGCTCGCCCTGAGTTTGAGGCTAGCCTGGGCTACATAGTGAGTTCATGGTCAGCCTGGACTACAGAGACCTTGCCTCAAAAAAAATTAAATAAATAAAAATAAATATAAATAAATAAATAACACTTATTGACAGTTTATTCTGGAGTCTCTGCTAAACACACTTCCAATTAGCTCATTTAGTCCTCCAGTCCAGAAGGCAAGTGCTGCTACTGTCACTTGATAGCCCAGTAAACTGAGGTGTGAACTACGTAAGTCATCCAGTTATGGAACAAGTAGTAGCAGATCTGGGTTTTCAGTGTAGTTAGTGTGACTCCAGAGTCCTTTTCTTTCCTTTTCTTTTGGTGCTGGCAACTGAACTCAGGACCTTGAGCTACATCCCCAGCTCCCCCCCCACCCTTTTTTTTTTTTATTACTGCACTCTATTTGCTCTGAAATTTAAGAAATCACTCTTTGGAAAGCACAATACATTAGAAACAAGTTCACTGCTCCTGGTAAAGAAACTGGTAAAAAAAAAAAAAGATTGACTGGTTAAAGAAAAGAAACAAAAGCAGATTTACTACTCACCCTAAATCCATCTCATGTCTTGAATTGTGTAATAAAGTGTGCCAGTATATCTGCTACCTAGTTTAAATAAAATGTAACATCCAAACTAATAAAAAAAAGGCTGCAGTATGCTTGTTTTCTCTAGTTAACTTTGGCATTGGTGTGCAAACGCATTCGTTCAGTAACATCAAAACTACAGCCGCCAGCGAATGCTTTGGAGATACTTTAAGACACCACGGTACAAACAGATCCCTAACCTGGCTAGGCTGCACATTAAAAATGATGGTGGCAAACATGATGAGGCCTTAGAATTTTTCCAGTTTATCCCAAGTTACCATTAAAATTGGGATAAACTAAAAATAATGCGCATGATTATCTTTGGGACTTTTAGTTCTAACAGCCTATAAATTTTACTTTTTTTGTAACAGGAATCCTTTTAGAATGTCACTGAAGTAATACTTTAAAATGTAATTTATTCAAATTTCTCAGGTATAATTTTTTATTTTTTATTTTTTGGTACTGGGAATCAAACTCAGAACCTGTGCTCTCAGGCAGGCGCTGTGCCACTGAGCTGTATCCCTGGCCCCTCTGGCATGAATTCTTAATTGATGTACATACATCAACTATATCTGCCAATAATCCATTAAGCTTCGGATATTTTTTTCTTGCATTTTTAGGGTGTTGAACTTCAGGAAGGATCATTCCAGCAAATATGGGATTCTTGGAAAAGATACTCTGCAGGTGAGGTGTCAAATTGCCTGCAAAAAGAAAAATATGTTTATAAGAAAACAGAGAAATAACTCTATAATCAAAATAATCGAATTGCGTTGTGGTGCACATTAAATTACTAAAAATTGAAACAAGAAACTGTATCAATTACAGTTTTTAAATTTTTTGAATTTGAACAAGAAACTATCTAAATATCTAATTTTTAAAAATGAGGCTCCCCAAGGAAACTGTTGGTAACATATAGGGAGCAGAATATGTGAACCTCCAGGATCATTTTCTTTTCCCAAACTGTAAAACATTATATGTGGCTCCACTAGGAAAGGCACATATTCAAACTATAATTTCTTTATTGGTATCTAATGGTTTAACTATCAAGTGTTCATCAACAACAGAGATTGACAAAACAGCTAAAATATAGAAATGTACTTAGAAATCAAAATGTTATATAGAAGAAACAATGCTAAAGAGTACTAGTAAAATGGAAAGAACTCTAAATAGGCAGGTGGAGCCGGGCGTGGTGGCTCATGCCTGTAATCCCAGCACTCGGGAGGCTGAGACAGGTGGGTCTTTGTGAGTTCAAAACCAGCCAGGGCTACAAAGTGAGCTCAAGGCCAGCCTGAACGGCATAGTGAGACCCTGTCTCAAAAACACCAGGGCTGGGGATCTAACTCAGTGGCCTAAGCGCCTGCCTGGCAAGCACAAGGTTGTGAGTTCAATCCCTGGTGCCGCAAAAAAAAAAAAAAAAAAGTAGGCAGGTGGATACCTGGGACTGATAAAGAAAGCACAAAATTCTGTTTTTACGAATAATATTTTCTTTGCCAGGTTTCAACTAGTTAAGCCATATGTTGATGGTTGATGCTAAGAAAAATAGTATGATAGGAATGTACTTCAGTTTGCCTAAAATTTATTTCTAAATTTGGCTTCTTCGAATATTTGTGCTTCTAAACAAGGACTTTTAAATAGTAAGGTCAGATACTTTTAAGTGTTTAGAGATAGAAAATCAATTATTTACTCAGAAAATATCCTTTTTGCAGGCTTGAGTAAGAACTAAGGATTGAACCCAGGGACTTTGCACTGAGCTCTGTCTGTGCCCAGCCATTTTATTTTT
Source organism: Cuniculus paca (assembly GCA_004365215.1). NCBI lineage: Eukaryota > Metazoa > Chordata > Mammalia > Rodentia > Cuniculidae > Cuniculus > Cuniculus paca. Next base: position 5,834 of record RJWT010007372.1, on the reverse strand, counting down.
TTTTAAAAGACAGGTTCTCAGTAAATCACTGAGTTGCTCAGGCTGGACTCAAACTTACGATCCTCCTGCCTCAGCCTCTCAGAGCACTAGGATTATAGGCCTGTGCCACCACGGCCAATTCTCAACAACAAGAGCAACAAAAACCCACAGCAGATATCAAGGTAGCTGCATCTGTGTGTTCTTTAGCATTCTTTAGTTATAACGCTAATGTTAGAAGGAATCTTAGAGGTGATGAGATTAATTCTGTCATTTTACAGATGTAGAAACCAAGCCACTAAAATACGAAAGTGCCAAGTGAGGTAGTGCATGCCTGTAATCCTAGTCCTCCAGAGGGTGAGGCAGAAGGATCACTGTGGGTTGGAGGCCAGCCTGGGCTACATAGTGAGTTCAAGGCCAGCCTGAACTATACAGCAAAAACCCTGTCTCAAACCACTCCCCTGCTCAAAAAAGGATTTTCCTCAAAATCATAGAGCTAGTTACAACAAAGCTGATTCTAATTCTAAATGACGTCATCTATCATATAGTATGCTTCCTTGTTCTCATGCAGAAAAACTGAGTTTAAAGATCAAGCAGAACTGATTTGGCAATATTTGTTTTAGATATGTAACAATACTTCAGCAATACCTACCGACTTTTAAAACAATTTTATAGAGCAAATCTAAATCAGAACTACTAGGAAGATGTGGACTTCCAGTGGCCATCTCAATGATCATACAGCCCAAAGCCCAGATATCCACAGGTCTGAAACAAACCAGAATAAATTATTGTTTTCATGCAGAAATATATATGCAATCTATTCTAACCGTTTTTTTTTTACAACAGTTCTAAGGATTGAGACGCACAGTAGGAATGTTTAAGAGCTAACAAGTATAAGCTTTCATTATAGCAACATATGCTAACTTTAGGATATATGTTACCTATTACCACATTTATTAATTACATTGAATAACTTGTATTTAAATTGTATGAGAAGCCATGTAGCAATATAGCTTAAAAGGAACTAATTTTAAAGTTATTTTGGATACTTATAAAAGGATATTATTAGTGGCTTACAGATTAAAATTAAACACTAAATTCTCACATTTAAAAATAAAAATTAAAAATCTCAAATATTTTATCACTTACATTTTATTTATTTTAACCCACTGTGAATCAGTCATAATCCAAATGTTGTCCAGAGAATTCTTTGTATAATTGTTTTTATCAACAGGAGTTGTGATGAGCAAAAGGACTTGTGAACAGATAAAAGGCTCAAACTCACTTTCAGATGAAAGATAAATAAGTATTATCACAGCTATTCTTCACTGACTCAAATGATAAAGATTATAAGAATTGATGCCTGCTATATTAGCAAGGCAGTAGAAAATGAATACTGTCATGTCCTGTCCACAGTGTATAAATTTACACAACTTCTTTGGAAAGAATTTGGCAAAAAAAATTTTATGTCACACATACTTTTGAATGTACAACTCTATGCTGAGAAATTTATTCTAAGATATATGCATAAAGATAAATTACATGAGAATTTCACTGCAGCACTGTTTGTGATAGAAAAAGATTGGAAGCAGTCCAACTATCCAACAACAAAGGAATGGCTAAGTAAATTTTGTACAACTACATTAAACATTAAAAATGATGAAGTAGGTCTATCTATGTGTGCTGAAATAGAATGATCACCAATTAAACTGACAAGTTCAAAAAATTCATGACAGAAAATATTTGGATAGTCCATGTTTACTGATGAGAAGACATTACCCACATGTCAATTCTTTCAAATTTCACATAAAAATTCAATGCACAAGCACCTGCCTGGCAAGCACAAGGTCCTGAGTTTGATTCCTAGTACCCAAAACAAACAAACCTCAATGCAATCATAATTAAAATCTCAATAAATTAAAAATGTCATCCTTAGGTAATGTATATATGAAATATCTAGATTTAGTCATTTGACAATGTATATATACTTGAAAAATTATGTTATACATAATATATACATAGTTTTATCAATTAAAATTTATTTTATAAATATTAATAAATTGATTATAAAGTTTATATGGAGAAGCAACATCCATAGAATAGTTAATACAATGTTAAAAAAAAAGGAGTACTGACATTACCTGATTTTGAGATGTAGTATATAAAATTATAATTGGAGAAAGAATAGACAAATAGATCAAAGTAACAGAAATTCCAGAAATAATGTGTTCCAGAAATAGTGGTGTTACTGTTTTAGATTTTAGCTCTTCTAACAGGTACATAGTGGTGTCTTGTTTTTATTTTCAATTCCATGATGATATATGATGCTAAGCATATTTTTATACTGCTTATTTGGCATCTATGTGTCTTTGACGTGTGCTTTCATATCTTTTGCCCATGCACAAGTGGTCTTTTTGTTTGTTGCTGCTTTAGTAATAGGGATTGAATTCAAGGCCATGACCTTGAACATGCTAAGCATGCGTTCTATCCCTAAGCTACTGTGCCAACTCCTCAACTGGCCTTTAAGAAAAGAGTGAAGGGAACTTAATAAAGACTAGTATTTTCAACAACTAGTACTGGAACAAATGAACATCCGCTTGCAAAAACAAACAAAAAACCAATTTAGACATAGATCTTACAACTTTGACAGGAATAACTCAAAATGCATGATACATCTATATGTAAAGGTAATACAAAACTTTTAGGCAACCACATAGGAGAAAAAAAAACAAAAACAAAAACAAAAACAAAAACAAGATGACATTGAGTTGTTAGCTATAACACCAAAAGCCTAACCCACAATGGTTAAAAAAAAAATAGTAAGTGGAGCTTCACTAAAATTACAAACTTCTGCTTTGTGAAAGACACTGTGAAGAGAATGAAAAGACCAGTCATAAGCTAGGAGAAAATATTTGCAAAACATTTGCTTGATGAAGGATTTGTATTCAAAATGTACCAAAAAAACACTTAAACTCATAAGAAAATAACCTAATCCACAAGTGGGTAAAAGATATGAATGCACACATCAAAGACACATAGATGCCAAATAAACAGTATAAAAATATGCTTAGCATCATACACCATCATGGAATTGAAAATAAAAACAAGACACCACTATGTACCTGTTAGAAGAGCTAAAATCTAAAACAGTAACACCAACCACTGATGATAAAGTAGGGCAACAGAAACATGTATTTTGCTAATAAGCATGTAAAACTGTACACCCACTTGGGAGGGGGTCTGGCAGCTTCTTACAAAGCTAAACAAGATATAAAATCTAGAACTTTTATGCCCATATAACAAGTCTGAGTATCTATAGCAACTTGCTTCGTAATTGTTCAAACAAAATATTCTTTAGTAGGTGAATAGATAAACCATGGTATGTACATACAATGGAAAAATATTTAGTAGAAAAAAATAAATGAGCTATCAAGACACACACACATAGCCGGGCGTGGTGGCTCACGCCTGTAATCCCAGCACTCGGGAGGCTGAGACAGGCGGATCGTTGTGAGTTCGAGACCAGCCTGGGCTACAAAGTGAGCTCAAGGCCAGCCTGAATGGCATAGTGAGACCCTGTCTCAAAAACACCAGGGCCGGGGATCTAGCTCAGAGGTCTAAGTGCCTGCCTGGCCAAGCGCAAGGTCGTGAGTTCAATCCCCGGTGCCGCAAAAAAAAAAAAAAAAAAAGACACACACACACGCAGAAACCTTAATACTTATTGCTAAGTCAAAAAAGTCAGTCTACAAAAAAGGTACAAACTATATGATTCCAACTGTATGACATTGTGGAAAAGCCTAGAGTACAGTGGCAGAAAAAAGATCAGTGTCAGCCAATAAAAGGAGTGAGAGAGAAGAAAAGAAAGGTAGAATGCAGATTTTTAGGTCCATAAAACCATTCTGTAGAATACTGAAGGGAGAGGGCAACCCACTTGGGACCCCCTTCTGTCTCTCTCTCAGACAGAAGCTTTCTCTCTCTCAATAAATATATTCTGCTCATAAAAAAAAAAAGAATACTGAAGGGAGAGATATGTGACATTATACATTTATCAAAGAGATATGTGACATTATATATTTATTTTATTATACATTTGTCAAAACCCAAAAAAGATAACACAAAAAGTGACCCCTAACATAAACTATGGAATTTAGTTCACAATAAATGCAATATTGATCATCCATCAATTGTAACAAATACATCATCCTAATAAGATGTTAATAATAGAGAAATGTTGTAGGAACAGGATGCAAGTGGTATAAATGAGCCCTGCTTCTGTTCAACTTTTCTATAAACTGAAAACTGCTCTAAAAATTAAAGTTTATTAACTTAAGAACAACAAACAGATAGGGGAGACAGCATGCCCGATGACAGCTGAATGATCTCAGGGGAATCTAAGAGCCTCTCTCTGTATTACAGATTTGTGCATGATTTACTTTTTAACCATTCTGTTTCAGTCACACCTCCGTTTTAGAAACACTTGGATCAGTGATAACCAGTGTGCATGCTCTGCCTTCAACTTGGGGCCCTCGACTTCAAGAATCTTTTTTTTTTTTTTTTTTTGATACCGGGGATCGAACTCACAACTTTCTGCTTACCAGGCAGGCACTTGAGCCACTGAGCTAAATCCCCAGCCAACTTCAAGAATCTCATTAAGGGGCTCAGCTTCGAAAGTTAGACCCAGTTTTTTGGGGTGTTTGTTTGTTTGTTTTTTCTTTTTGAGACAGGGTCTCCCTGTGCCGTTCAGGCTGGCCTTGAACTCACTTTGTAGCCCAGGCTGGTCTCGAACTTGCAACCGTCCTCCTGCCTCAACCTCCCGAGTGCTGGGATTACAGGCGTGAGCCACTACGCACGGCTTAGATCCAGTTTTGAGGTGGATATAAACAAGGGTTCAGGTCCATGTTAAATGTTTGCTTTGCAGAAAAAGTTGTTAGAGTTGATCAATTCTAGGCTCCAACTTGATATGAACATTGGGAACTACGTGCTGGGATACAAATGGATCTGAAGATGATCAGACAAGTCAAAGCGAAACTGCCCAACAACCTGAGACAAACGCTTTAAAAGGACGGAAGAGTTATTCTGGCTCACAGTTTCAGAAGTTTCAGTTCATGGTCACTTGGCCCAGGAGCTTTGGGCCTGTGTTGCCACAGTGCATCAGGTAGCAGAAATGCATGGCACAGGAGGTCTGTTCGCTTCATGGCAGCCAGGAAACAGAGAGAAGGGACCAGGGACCTAATATGGCTTCAGGGGTATCCTCACCATGACCTAAGTTCCTTCTTCTAGGCTCTACCTCCTGAAGGTTCAATAACCCGCCAATAGCACCACAGGCTGGTGACCAAGCCTTCATACACAAGATCTGGGAGAATACTCCAATCCAAACAATAACAGTTATCCTTGCCAGCAACTGCCCAGGTTTGAGGAAAATAGTGCTGCACTATGCTGGCCAAAACTGGTATCCATCACTACACTGGCAATAATACTGAACTGGGCACAGCGTGAAAAATACTGGAGCATGCACACTGGTTATCACCGATCCAAGTGATTCTAATATGGAAACGTGAGAGAACAAAATGGTAAAAATTAAATCACACAAAAATCTTTAGTAAAATTTGCCAGAGCTTGTTTTCTTTGGTTTCTTTTTTAAGGAAAAAGAAAAAAAAAAGGCAAAGAGAAGAGGGGCTGGGGGTACAGCTCAGAGACAGAGCAGGCTTAGCATGCACAAAGGCCTGAGGTTGATTCTTGCCACCACAAAAGAAAGGAAAAAAATAAAAAGAAAAGGGAAGGGGAAAGGAGGGGAGGGAAGGCAAGGAAAGAGAAAAGAAAAAGAAAAATGGAAGGAAGAAAAGAAAAAGAAGGGCTGG
>RJWT010007371.1:0-27728 GCA_004365215.1 Cuniculus paca | reverse complement strand
ATTTCAGCAGGTGTCCACCATCACTTGGCAGCAGGCTCTCAAGCCTCACACAGTGGCAAAAGGAGTCAGACTTCATGCTTGTGCTGTCACACTGAAGAAACAGATACCTTCACGACTATGGAGCACTGGTTGGGGCAGAGGGACCTGGATCAAACCCTAAATGGGATCTACAAGCCCTTAACGATGCTGGCTAGGCTAAGCAAAAAAGGATACCGAATGGAGGTAGGAAAAAGGGCTGATTCTTCTCCAAAGCTCCAGATGTCTTCATCGCTGCTTAATGACAATTACACTCAACCAATTAAGACACCACGATGACAGCTGCATTGTCAGTAAGCCTCTGGACCCCAATGTTGATGGCTCTCTAATTAGTGTCTATGCAAAGTACAACTATAACTAATACATTAGCTAAGGAAAGAATACTAAAGAAAGACCAGAGAAGAAAGACGCTTTCCAGACGAGTAAGGATGTGCCCCGCCATGGCACAGACTAGTGACTGTGCGGCTTCCCAATCTTTTTTGTGCTTGGCAAGGTTGAGTTTACCTCTAAGTAAATAGGTCAGAGACCACAGCTGATTTCTCACTGAAAGAATAGGAACGAAGCCTCTCCCAAGCTCAGCATGCTGGAGCAACTGCCAATTTAAAATGGTTTACCACCAAAGAACTTTCATCACTAGTAGATTTCCAGGAAGCAAACTACTTATTTGGACTAAAAGGTCAGAAGAAAAAGAAGAAACTCTATGTAGCTAAAAGCAACCTTTAACCTTTCCTCTGATATAACTACCCAGCAGGGGTTCCATTTCACTTCCAGGTGTCAGCTCTTACTTGCTAAAAACAAATTTGTTCAAGGCTCTTCATAAAAACCTGGGGGGTTGTTTTAAGAATGCTGAGAAGTAAGGTTAAGTGACTTACCCAAGGTCACAAGAACCATTTCAGTAGCAGAGTTGGGATCAAAACGTGGCCCAGGTTTTTCTCAATCTGCTGCTTAGCCAATATGTCACTGCGCCTCCTCAGATGAAAGTGACCTTAAACAAATACCGCTTTGAAGAACCTTCTCCATTTAAGTGCAATATAAAGAATTTATTGTTTTCATTCTTGTGACTCAAGCTTACAGGACACAGCCCTTAACCTTAACCCATCAATTCTACCACTGTATTTCAACTGGAAAATGAGGAGCCAATAACAAAAGCTCCCTACGCTGGTAACAGCAGTGGGGGGATGGACAGACACAAGCCTTGCCTGCCACACCTGCCTCCCAAGTACATGAGAGGACACACAGAATGAACGGCAAAACTTCACACTCCATGGGGTCATATGTGTGCAGCTATCCCAAATGAAGTTCCCATTTTGTTCTGATCAGATACCTACAGCAGACTCAGGCCAGGAACACAAACACTTTCCTTTGTGTATTAAATAAAAAAATTGGTAGCGGCTGCCTAGAGTCCTATGTTAAGGATTCTGAAGGTGCACTCCATCAAGCTCATCAGTACAACAAATGCTATAGTACATTATTAATTCCCACAGTTGGTTTGGAAGGGAGAAGGGGCAGCTTCCCCTTGGCCAAGCTCTGGTCATCCTTCCAGAGTTGGCAAAAAGTCACTTTCCAAGAAGCAGCTGGTCTGATGTCGTCTGTATGAGGAGCCTCTCCCCCGAGTGTTATGTGTCCGGCTCTTCCCCGCTCTGACATCTCCCAGGCTGTTCTATGAGCACCACTAGCTGTACCCCATGTTGGCCTTGTTGAGCAAGGCATGCGTGCACAGTACCTATCCATGGTGATTGCTACCTGAAGGATCTACTGACTTTAACCTAGAAGCTGAAATGGTCTAAAGATTGCTAAGCAACCAGGCAGAGGCCCTTAACCGTGCAGAGCCCACATTCATGTCCTTAACATGTAGAGGTTTTAAGAACTAATCACTTGCTTCATACTTTCTTCAGTTATAGCAGAGATTACAAATCAATAAAAGCAAGAATATTTACTATTTTCTGTGAAACATGACTGTGTCGTATTATGCAATTAACAAAATGAACTCAGTCCCACAGTGCAGAGCCGTTCTGTGGAAATGCACTACAGCAAACATCAAGTGCAGCTTAAGATGCATCAATTGAAAAATAATGAACATCTTAATGGACCTGACGAGATACATGCACTACACACTTAAAACTGCTTTCCATACATCTTGGTTAATCACAATCAATAGTGTCAGTCGATGATGATTATGCAGAGTTACTGTACTGTGGCCCTTCCCATTACTCCTTGGAGAAGCAGAGATGGATAAATGCAGTCACGAGTTCACCAGTGTTTATTAAGGATATTCTGGAGCTCCTTCATTAAAAATATAATAAATGTAATGCCTTCCTCAAGTCACTTATCAATACCTTACCTCAGATTTATTTACTAGCGGAGTATGTATACCTCACAGCAGAAAATATATAAATAAATTTAAAACTATCTTTAAAAAGAGGTCCCTAATGGGTAATGATGGAATTCCTTATGGGAAACAGCCCAATGTCATAGTGCACACAGCATAAAATCTATACAGAACAAGGTTAAAAGGAAAACTGTCAAGAAACGAAGTTTGCTGAAAAGTAGAAAGCATGTCCTGAGGTAAGGATAAATACAACTGACATTTATCTAACATGACTTTTCTAATCAGTATTTACAAAGCACCTGCTATCTCAAGAGCCTCAGAGCAATCCACAGCCATTACCTATTTTTTATACATTCACATGAAACTAGCTGGGTATTAGGAACACCACCATTGGAAACTTCTGTTCCTGAATCAAAAATATTTTAAACTCAGGGCAAATACATTCAGTACTACTTCAGATCAAAGCCTCTATCAATATTCTGGCAGGCTACATGGCCAATATAGAGGCACATTTTTAATTATTGGGAAAAATGGACAAAAAAAGCAAGTACTTCAAGTTATCTTAGATAGTTGAGTTTTAACTGGTATTTCTGAGTAGTTGTTCTTAATTATAAAACAATGATAAAATTATAAATGACCCAAGTGCCATGAAGCAAACTGAAGCAACCAGAGGCTCAGACATCGAAGCTTATGTTCATAAAGCAGATGCTGCAGATTTTGCTTCATGTCTACAGGAGCCTGGAAATGCTCTCAACTCTGAAGTCCAGGTTGTGTGGCCAGACAGAGCTAATTGGAAAAACAAATTTGAATCAGGTCACACCCCACACCAAAGCAGTGGCCAGAGTTCACCTGGTTGCCAAAGAGAGGGGTGGGCTTTTTGTTATGCATCTACTCTGCACACTTGCCTCAAAGCGACTGAGACAAAATGGGACAGCTGAACATTTTTAGGGAGAGAAGAGCTAATATTTTGCAACATTAAATGATAGTTTTCCCTCCAACCCCATTTGGCAGAGGAGAAACCTGGATACACAGCCGCTATTTCTTCCAGAAAAGGCAGGAACCGTATGCTGAAAAGGCGGATCATAGCAGTGGGAAACCAGAAAGAAAAGCATCTAGGAGTATGGAAAAAAACCTCAACACATAGAGGCTGGTTAACATTTATTTTTAAACCAAAAAAGGGGAAAGCAGCCTTCTAATGTGACTAGAAAAGTGTGTTCCCCTATACAAACCGAAATGCTTCAGACATACAAGCTTAAGTAACTGTGGAGGGGGTTTATTGCAAAACACTACCATACTCCTGGGCATCCTATAAAAGCTTCTGGTGAGCTAATAGCTTAATGGCAGCAGAGCTGGCACTGGCCTCCAAGGAGCCTCACGATTGACGTTCTCCCCCAAGGTCTCACCTCAGAGGGTCTTCTTCACTAGATGGCTCTCCTTCACTGCTTACAGCAAACTCCTCCTGGCCCCATGCTCAAGTCTTGTTCTGTGCTCTTGATCTTTCTGAACTCAGGATGTCATCTATTTGCAACTTTTTTAACTCCCACAGTGTAACTGAGGAGAATAGTCCAAGTGTCACAAAGTAGGGATGCTGGCACATCTCCTTTTCTTCAATATCTTTCCTCAAAGACAAACAAATGATTTTATTTATTTTTGTGGTGCTGGAGATTGAACCCAGGGCCTTGTATAGTGCCCTACCATGGGCTGCATCCCTAGTCATAGCCTCTAATTTTAAAAAAACACTCTGAAATTCTACAAGTCATTACCAACAACAAAAGAAAAAGGGGCGGGGGAGCAAAACAAAGACACAATTCCTGATCTCTTATTTTCAACCAAATTTCTAGATAACATCTCTTCAAAAACACAAGAAAAACACACAGAATCTCATGAGCACCACCAGATCACAGAGAAAATGCAGACAGACACGTCCTTCAAAGAAAGTCAGGTGGTTTGTTCTTTGGACACTGGTGAACTCCTAAATATAATTATTTCCCAAGTTAAAGCAAGGAGAAATTTAAGATGGAGAAGCAAATTCAGTGTTATTTGCAGAGTGCTCACAATTAGAAGAAACTTCTCCTGGTTCAGGCATTTTTCTGGATGCTGCATGTTGCTCCTAAGCACCCAAAGATCACAGAAAGGCCAGAGAAGTAGCATGGGTGGGGCGGAGTCAGCTCAGAGTAGGGGCTCACAGAGCATGAGGTCTTTATCCCATCACACTTTCTCCACGGTTCCTGGGCGCTGGGACTGAGGTCAAGCCGTGAGGGCACAAAGATGCTTAACAAATGGTCCCTACCACATCCAGAGGGGTGCAGTCGGTAGCATCAAACACAGTCAAGGGACTCAAGAGCAAAAAGCCACTGGTTCGAGGACCAGAAGGTCACCAGTGACCACTCAGGGAACCTTGTTATTTCTGGCAGTAACAAGGAAGGAGGAGGGATATTTAGAAGCAGGCTTGAGGGAAGGCTTGGGGACTTCAAATCAAAAAGTCAAATTGGGAAGAAGTTGAAAAACTATGAACACATTGTAAAATAATTTCTAAATCTGAAAAATCATAGAAATTCATCCCTCTACATCCAGTAATGCTACTTATTGTACTGTAGCCCAGGAAAATAATTGGAACTGCAAGGACAATAGAAAAACTAACTCTTTAATCCTACACACTTACATAAAATTCAAAGTTTCTACAATAGCAGGTATTTTATTTTATTTTATTATTTATTTATTTTTTTGCAGCACCAGGGATTGAACTCACAACCTTGCACTTGCCAGTCAGGTGCTTAGGCCACTGAGCTAGATCCCTGGCCCTGATTTTTAAACAAAAATATTTGCAGTAGTAAAAATAAAAATTCCCAAACCTCTATCTATGTAGTATTTATAACATTACACAGGCATGTGCCACATAACAACATTCTAGTCAACAATAGACCTCGCAGGTGACAGTGGTCCTGTAAGTTATGTGGCCTCGTAGTGTCATAGATGCCTTAAGTTTGTGGACATTCATTCTGTGATGCTGACCACTGACAGATTTCTCAGAACATTTTCCCATTGTTAAATGATGTGTAACTGTATAATAAAACAGGAAATTATTAGGACAACCACTAGTAGAGGAATGAGTAAGAAAATCTACATATAGCTATTCATGGAATTTTGCAACCAAAGTAATGATAAGTAACAAAATTTTTAAAATATCTTGTCAGTTAAGTGAGATCAAAAAGGCCAAAACTGTAAAGCACATTATGATTGTATTATGTAAAAAGATCTGTATTAAAAAAATAGACTGAAAACCAAATTATACATATACCCAAAATAGTAAGAGTAAGCAATACTGCAAGGTGGGATTTGGGTGGCTTTTTCTTCTCCACTTTCTAACATTTTTTGCAAAAATAATATGGTTTCACTTTTCTACTTTTCTGAAAAGAAAAAATGCATATCACAAGAGAAAAACCAGAATGACACTGTATAGGTAAGGCTTCAGGACAGCAAAAGAGGGCTGCATATGGACATGAGAGCAGCACAGGATGGCACAGGGTATGCACGTCCACCCTGGCTCTGAGCTTCTACCACCTCACACCAAGTGAGTATTCTGGAACTAGATCATCTGTGCAGTCCCTTCCAAGTTTAAAACTATGATTTTTAAGTTGAAACAACTAAGAAATTAGAGAACAGACAAGAGAAAATAGGTATTGCTCTCATAGTGGTATATGGAGGTGGTAGAAGGGATGCCTGTGTATTAAGTGCAGCACTTACTCCATTCAAAACAGTGTAAGAGCACTACAAGAGCTCTAATGGAATAATGCATGCCACCCCCAGTTTTAAAAGATGCTTAAAAATTACTGGAAAAAAATTCACAGCTGTAAACTTAAGTTATTTTCTAAGTAAAATAACGACATAAAATAAAAATGTCTAGAGGACATAAGGCCACACTATTAGCTGCTCTATATTGCTACAGCTAATCACTTCTCTGGGTATTATGAAAAGAGAAGAGGGCGGAGTCATTACTACCTGAGAGTGGCACAGAAACCTGTAGGAGGAGACAGGACTGCTCTGGGCATTATAGGATCCTGGCTGGGTTTCTTTTTTTGAAGCGGGGTGGAATGAATGTTCTGGAATGAGATAGTAGTATCAGTTGTAAAAATCTTGTGAATTTAGAGTCACTGGATTTTACACTTTTTAAAAGTGTGAGTTTAAGCCGGGCGTGGTGGCTCACGCCTGTAATCCCAGCACTCGGGAGGCTGAGACAGGCGGATCGTTGTGAGTTCGAGACCAGCCTGGGCTACAAAGTGAGCTCAAGGCGAGCCTGAATGGCATAGTGAGACCCTGTCTCAAAAACACCAGGGCTGGGGATTTAGCTCAGCTGCATAAGCACCTGCCTGGCAAGTGCAAGGTCATGAGTTCAATCCCCAGTACAAAAAAAAACAAAAAAAAACACCAAAAACAAAAAGTGTGAGTTTAATGGTAAGTGAATTTTATCAATTAAAAAAAAAAAGATGTCGTCAGCAATGACTAACTAGAACAGTGAGACAAACTCAAGATGCACCAAAGAGTAATGAGGAAAAAGGTAGGCTGGATGCAGATTTCAAAGAATTCTAACATAAAGAGTAACTGGAAATTGTTCATAAAATAATAAAGAAAGCAAAGACTCATGGACAAAAGAGAAAAAGATCAAAAGCTTTAAGGACACTGCTGGCACATGGCCGGACAAATCAGCTCAGGTGAAAGGGGATGGGTCATGTCCACATGACAGATGCTGCAATGTCAGCGATTTCATGAGTGAAAGAATATCTATTTCACAGTTCCTCTGGTTCTGTGTGAAGATTAAAGATGACAGGGCTGATAGAGAATCTAAATACAAGAAAAGTGTGTCTAGGCCGATGCAACCCCAACCCAAACCAAGAGTATTTATAGAGATCAAAAAAGTAGGAAAAAATGAGATTTTGCAAGCCTGTTTTCTACCAATTATATAAAATATATATAATAAACTTAAAAAATGATTTACAGTTATATAAAACTAAGCCTCTGAATGGATTCCATTTGTATAAAAGAAAGAGAAAACTGAAGAAGAAAGGAAAGTAAGTACAAAAGAAAGTAAGGCGAGGTGGCACTGTCTCTTTAAGAAGCTCCTTGGAGATGCATAACTGTAGAAAGCCTGGTGAATACAGCATTGATTGGGAATGAGGTAACCACAAACACCGCTGTCTCAAATGAAAAGGGATTCAAGATCTGATCCAGAAAACAAGCATCGTAACCGCCAGATAAAATTTTAATGATAAACACAAGATGCTCTACATACAAGCAAGATCGAGGATCTCATTCCAAGCCATAAACGTGAGGTTCTTTTAGAAAGAGGAGCCTCTCTGACCCATAGCTCAAGTTTCATCTTATTGATCCACAAACTCTGCCACTGCTGCGCTTTGTGCAGCCTAATCTTTAATGCTGAACAGACCCCCAGGGAGCAGGGAGGCAGGGAGAAGACTGGCACCTGGCCGCAGAGCAGGCCTGGCCTCCCTTTCTTTTCAGGAGCTCCCCATCCAGATAAAAAGACTCATAACTGGCATTCAGGAAGAAAGTCTCTGTTATTTCTAACCCTTTTTAGGGCTTTTTCAGTCATTCTTAGCTGTCTGTCCTCAAGCACCAAGTTCTTACACCTTAAGCAGAGACTGTTTTAAGCCTGAATGATCTAAAGCATTTGTGCGGTTACCTGACTCTCAGTGCATTTGGCGGAAAGCACCCTGCACAAGGTGAGCTCTGAGGCCTACGTTTTAGCAATGAGAACAGAAGCCCAACGTCTCACTGGTAACGGGAGGGACAGAATCCAGATTTCTGGTCTATTAGTTTTTCTAAAAGTGACAGTTCTACAGCTCTCTCAAGAACACTAACCTCTAAACTGTAGCCAGTAAAACTGAAGCTAAGTAAGTGACCCTCCTGGGCATATTTTGTTTAAAACAGAAATAATTTTTCATGGGTATGGTAAACTAAATTATTTAAACAAGGTGTAATTCCACTTCAAATAATGTTCCTGGATGAATAATACTTAAGTTTTTTTTTTCTTTAATAAAAAGACTCAATGACCACTAACTGTTAAAGTCCAAGGTTGGTTTTTGTTTTTGGTCACCTGCAAACAGGTACTCACTCAAAAGCTGACTCAGACTTAGAAGCTAAAGGGTTCTGATCTCTACTTTTTGGCATATAATTTGAGATTGCAAAAGGATATAATTAAAAGTTTACAATTTTATACTGTGGCTCAAGATACTTTCCTAATGGAGAAGGAAAACTGATCTTATTGCACATTAAAGAAACACATAAATACACCTCTGTATAGCAAAACATGAAGAATTCATGAAACTGGCTTTTGGAACAGAAGCCAAAGGAATTCGCAGAAGCTAAAATTCAATTTCTTGGCCATAGAGACACACAAAGAGCCTAGTTCTGGATAAGTTAAGTAGCAAATACATACGATGTGGTAGGGAAGGAAGGTTATGTGGGGCCACAGCCCTCACTCATAATAAGGGCTTCGGCACAGAAGAGTGTAAGAACAGGACCTGTTTGTGCCAATACTTATTACTCTTGTTTGACTTTTTTATGTCTTCATAAAATACAAACTGTTTGCCTTAATGAAAATCTAACATAACATGCCACAAGAGTGATTTAAAAACTAGGAAGACATATTGAGACAAATGGATTACAGATCTGCTCGACACCATTTGCTTCCCACCACTGGCTGCCCTGCTAAGCTCTCGAATCCCAAAGAAGGGAATCACAGAGGTTTTCCATCTTACACAGGTTCTCCCGGAGGACGGCACACAATCTCAAAGGAGAAGTCACTGGTGCTCAGAGGAAAAATGAAAAATGGAAGATCATGAGACAAAGAGCATTAGTTGAAATGATCTTGCTTACCCAGCAATGACAACGCCATCGTGAGAATGCACATCACATAAAACTGCCTCAGGAATGTGTTCCAGCTCACTCACAGCACCTCTGCGATTCTGCGAAAGGAAAAAGGGGATGCTGTTTATACTCCTCCTGGGATATCGAGAGGTGGACTGCACGGTCATCTATACTCCACAGAGATTTTCTATGGCATGTACTGCATTCAAGCTAGGTGGGCATTCAAAACGACACTGGTGACAAGGAACACGTTAAACTATTAAGTATGTCAGAGTTACCACAGCCACAAAAGGCAATGAACTACGGGGCACAGATGTGTGAGATGCTGGTCCTGTCCTCTACAAGATCACCAAGTACAAAGGAAATGCATGCACATAACGACCACCCATGGTAAGCTGGTAAGCACCTGCTGGAAGTCACAAGCGCCTGAAGACCTGTATAAACTATATTAAAAAGCTCAGTCCAGCAAAGAAACAGTAATGATACAGTTACAAGAATTCTATGAATAAAATGAAAACTTATATAGGTGGATAAATATCAGTGTGCAATGGAAAAAAAAGATGACTCTTTTGACTGAAAGGCCAGAGGATTCACAGAAATGGTTTTTAGGTCAGTGGCACACACCTGGGAAACTGAGGCAATATGATCCATAAATGCAAGGCCTGCTAGGGCAACTTGGTGAAATTCTGTCTCAAAAGATAACATCAAATAAAATAAAAGGGCTGGGGGTATAGCTCAGTGGTAGAGCACTTGCCTAGAATATGCAATCCCCAGTACCACAAAAGGAACGGAACGGAACGGAACGGAACGGAAAGGAAGGGAAGGGAAGGGAAGATGAGGGGAGGAGGGAGGGAGGGGAGGGGAGGGAAGGCTGGGCTAAGCCTAAAGCTGGCTTTGGTGGCATGCACCTGTAGTCCCAGTTACTAGGTGACTGAGGCAGAAATATCATGAGTTTGAGGTCAGCCTGGGAAACACAGTAAAACTCTTCTCTTATAAAAACAAAACAAACTCATTCACAGGAAAACCCTAAAACCTAAACTCAGGCTAGTCCTGAGGAGAATTAGGTGGTAGAAGGAGAGGGGGACACAGTATTTTCTACTACGTACCCTTACATGACTTTTAATTATTTTACCATGATTGCTGATTGTTGGTTCAGAAAATACATAGCAAACAATTATTTTTAAAATAAAAATACAGTGAAGAGAATTTGAAGACATATAAAGTAAGGTTGGGAAGAGTTAAGATAGTTAAGCCAAAAGCAATCATAAATACAGGTACACTATTCAAGAGCAGTTAAGTGATCCATAATTTCAGCTTTGCTGGTCACGCGCGAGGATTATAAATGGTGTACATAAGTGCCATGCAGAGCTTTTAGCCCACAGCAAGTGTCCAGTAAGTGGTAGCCACTAGTATTATTATATTATTGGGGGAAACTATGACATCCAGTCCATTAAAATCAACACTTATTAAGCAGCTATGCTCCAGAAATTGAGCAAGATAATTTGCAGAATGATCCTAACTTAATATAAAGGCCAAGGCTAAAGCTGAGGGACACAAGGACAAATCCAAGCGGAGCTGTCCAGCTAGTAGAGCTATGGGGAGGGAAGAGAAAAATTGGTCAGACACATTTACAGTAGAAGAGCATTTCAGAGGGCAGGGCTATTGAAAGAAGAGGAGAGCTTAAGAGGAAACCTGTGTGCTTCCAGCACTTACGAATTTCCATCCTATGGCTCCCCTCCCCATCTTGGGCTCCAGTTCCATACTGATATTCTAACTGTAGAGAGATCCTAGCATGCCAGGGTGAAAAAAGCAAACACAAACACCAAGAAGGGGAACACTGTGGCTCCCAAACCCACTCTATCAAGCCAAGTCCACTATGAACTTCAGGACCAGGCAAGTTCATGCATTTATAAGTCATCCTCTACATAGAGGAACCTGAGGACTCTGGCTCCCTTTTGGAGTTTCCCCAGACACTGACCTAGGAGGTACCAATCCAAATCACCCTTCTAAAGCTGACCACAGACAGAATGGAACCACTGTGTCTGCATACAAAGGCTTATGAGTTTCCAGAGCCAACTGCCTGAGCACAGAGTACGGGCCAGCCTCTGTAGAAGGAATGGGAAGTAGATGTATCATGATGGTCACCCTTGCCACAGCTAGGAGCACTGCCACTCTCAACCCACTCTAGAGAAGAGAAAATGCAGGCATGCAAAGGTTAAGCAACTTGCCCTCATTCTCTCTTTCATATTTTGATAGCACATTCTTTCCTTCTAGAATTATACTAAGAAGTCCACTATTACATGTAAAAAGACTCCATTTAAAATTTCACCCATGCAGTCCTCATTGTTAGCTGTCTCCCGAATTGGGTCTGAAATTCCAAAAGCATCCTTCACATTCTGCCTGCAGTTCTAACCAGTTCATTCAATGGATGGTTATTTACTGAGCTCACATGGCTTTTTGTGTGACAGAAAAAAAACAACGAATGCTCGGTAAGTTGCTTCTACCTTACAAACTGTTATTACATGCCACATGCCAGGAGGTGAGTCTAACCATCTCTGGCTTCTGCTACCTCCCATCCAAATGAAGATCCACTGCCTGCCTTCCTGGCTTTCTTTACCACCAAAGAGGAAGCAAAAACTTGGCTGCTGCTTTCTTTCAGGGTCTGACATCTCTAAATTTGAGCCAGGGGATAATGAATGTCTGCAGCTCTCATGCTCACAAATTTGGAAATTATCCCTCCTTTCTGAACAGAAAAGCAGAGTTAACCCAAAGCTCAAGCTTTCCTTAAACTTGGCCCCTATCACTAGGACCAGACCCTCTGCTTTCTGCCCCATCCCAGACCCATTTTCCCAAGCAGCTTTGTCAAACCTCTCAACTTCGTCCAGAGCTATGGATGTAAAAGGACACCAGGGGGCCAGTATGACTCTACTTAGCAGTGGTGTTTTAACACCCTAAAAAAAAAAAGCTATGCTAATTCTCCTGAGGACTAGTTGGTCACAGCCAAGGCAATTGCTCCCCACACCCAACCTGGCAACATCTGGAGACATTTTGAGTTGTCAGCACCAGGGAGAGGAGAATGCAACTGTAGTGCTGTGGGCAGAGGCCAGGGATGTGGCTGGACATTCTGCAATGCATAGGACAGTCCTTCCACACAAACGATGAGCTGGCCCACTGTCATTCAAACTGGAGTTGAGCAACCCTGAATTAGAGAAACACTGCACTCATTCACGTTACTGGAACTGCATGAGATTGCCCCGATCAAGTTCATCGGTCACTAATCAGGTTATGAGGTGACTAGGGACAGAAATGCACACAGGCAATATGTCACCATCAGTAATGAGCAAAAGCTTGTTCATCTCAAAGTCTATTAGGATCGACCTTAACAGACGAGGAAAGAGCACAGTTCTATCCCTTCTCTACTAGCTATCCAGTTGCCCAGGTGGGAAAGAAGTGCTACCACCTTGTCGTGCCTCACACAGCTCTATGTGACATGTTTTTCAACAGTTATCTCCTACAGAAACACTTCTCTGGGCAAATTCCTAGCTGTGATCTAATATTTCTGTAGAGACTTGAAGTGATAAATGCTAGGGCAGCAAGCCAATGGGTTACGTGATGGAAGAGCAGAGAGTATGCAGAGCCATGCAACAACCTCCCTCTTAGAGCTACTGCAGTGGCATTCGCAGCTCCTCTGGTGTGCCTTCTCTTCTGCCTTCCTGGCCCCTCCGGGGAGGTGATGAAAGTGAAGGGAGGCTACACTGCACATGACTCCAAAGACTCTACCCAGCGAAGGGGAAGTTACAGGCAGTTCAAGCTCGGCCTTCCTCTCCTGGAAAGCAGTAGAGACTCCCAAACCTTGTGGATGCAACAGGCACAGATCTTCCAAGGAGAACAACAGGCAACAAGTCACCGACAGCTGAAGGGGCTGCTCAGCAAAGCCTGCTCCCTTTGCTTCTGGCAGTCAGCGCCCACAGTAAGAAAAGGCTTGGCCTCCATGTCCCTCTGTGCTAGTCTGCCACAGGTAACACTATTGGCCACCGCCTACCTTCCAGTTGGTTCTTAACATGTGTTCCTTGGCTCGGCACTCTTGGAAGATGAGCTTCCAGCATGAATAATCCGAGATGCTGCTCTCTGGAAGGTGCCCTTCCTGCTGGCACAGTCTGTACCACAGCACCTCATCTTCGGCAATCACCTTCCACGTCTTGCTCACCTAGAACAGCAGAAGTGACACAAATGTCAAACTCTGCAATTAGAGAGGCCCCTTGCCATCCAAAAATCAATCAACACCTATATTATTGCCTTAGGTTTACGGCAGTATAAAATGTCTCATTAACAAAACACTCCGAGGTGGAAAAAAATACAAGCAAATGTTTCCAGTTTTATCTTTCAAGATTTCAAAACCGTTGCAGCACCATGTAATATCACATTTTGACTGGCTGCTTAAATTATTACCTAACAAATGAGAGAGGAAAAAAGTATACAAATCATAAAACATAGCAAAAACCCCAAACTTTGTAAACATGGTAGTTAGTTACATACATAATCATACACGGACTTTCAGAACAGAGTCTCATTACTGTTCACCAATGGCATTGGTATTCCTGTTTTATACAGAACAGGACATAAATGGCCTCTGAAATAAACAGCTACAATAAAATAAACACCCATAAGTCAAATTTCTGATTATATAAAAAATTCTAATTTATGAATATGTGAGAACTTAAAATTTTAAACATATAGATTTTAAGACATTTAACACAAAATTCAAGCTGTCAATCAGGATTGCTAAGATCTGACAGAAATTAATGTCCTATCTGGCCCAAATTTCAAATCCCAACAGTATCTAGAGGAATGGCTGTTTCAGCTATTAGTATTTTGTTCTCCAACTCTAATTTAAGGGAACAATGGATTTACTTCATCACAGGATAATGTATAACTTTGGTCAGACTACAAAAGACGGACTCTAATGACAAGATAAGAAACCAGTGCAACAGACCAGTATGATCTGGTTTACAGCATGTGCTGGTAACACAGGATCAAGGGCTCCATGCTTGCTTCCTATACTAAGGCCAAAACTCACTCCTAACAAGCTGAGAGCGAGGACCAGTAGTTTACAAGAACCTGTGCTCTTTAACATGCCTATGGGACTACTTCATGACATCACAGAGAGAAGTAAGAGCAGACAATGTGAGACAGAGTGAGTGAGAGAGTTCATACAAGGCAGACTCAAAGCCCGAGGGCACCTAAACTAATGAACTACTACAGGGAGCTAATTGGCAGGATAGCAGAGTAAAGACCTTGAAAAATCTCTCCTTTATAAGAATACAGTACTGCCAAAAGTGGTCACCATCAACTTTTTCAGGGCTCTGAAAATTAATGAAAGGTTTGAAACCTGGTAAGGGGAATGCATTTGAGAAAAAAAATTGGCTAAATCGCAGTAGGAACTGACTTTGTTCTTACTGAGTTGTTTTAACTTGCATTTATTCCATCTCCTCTCTAACTCTATGGTTGTCTTGAAAATCAACAGCCTCACTGCCATGGGTGATATAAAAACTAATAGGCTGGAAGCTACTGGCAAGGCAACCATCTATCTTCCCCTAAAACTAGAACTCCCAAAAAACCCAACACCCAAAGAAATAACTGTTACTGCATGACCTGCCTGACAGTTGGGTGGAAAGTTCTATTCCCAAGGCTTGTCTTTATCTGACCTAAGCCCTCTCTGTATCCCATCTCCAGGCATTTGTTCAAAACAACCAGTGTTAAGTAACTTTAACAATGAAGCTGCCTGAAGAGTTACTGTCAGTTTGGACTAATGAGAAGTTGACCAAAAAAGTTTAAAAGAAAAATTTTTTTTTTTTTGCAAATGGGATAGCCACAAAGTCTTTGAAGGGCTCTGATACATTCCTTGGAGTCTAGAACGCCATGTGTATGTGTAGCACTGTGGTCCTGCCCAAATCTCTCCACACTGGCTGACTTGAAGCTCTGTACCAGCAGGAAGTGAAGGCTAAGGCAGAGCTGTAAACTGTTGGGGTGAGGAAGGGGTGCCTGGCATACAGACTGCCTCAAAAAGGCTGGGCAAGCCAGGCATAGTGGCACACACCTGTAATCCCAGCACTCAGGAGGCTGAGGCAGGAGGATTGTTCCAAGTTCAAGACCAGCCTGGGCTACAAAGTGAGCTCAAGGCCAGCCTGAACTGCGGAGCAAGACCCTGTCACAAAAAGATAAAAAAAAAAAAAAAAAAGAAGGGCGACTTACTGGCTCACTCTCTAGCTAATTAAACAGATCCTAGTGGCCACATCTCATAAAGAACACAGAGCAGAGAGTTAGTCCAGGGAAGCCACTTAACAAACAAACAGCAGCAACCAAAAGCAACAACAAACAGCAATAACAACAAATTCTGTGGAAGTAGGAGAATCTGGTTTCCAGAGTTGTAACATCATTATTTTAAATAAAATATAACATTTCCTATTTTAAAGAAAGTATAAGTCACACAAAGAAACAGGAATGTAGGACCTATGCACAGGCTTAGGGCAACAGAAAACGTCTCCGAGGAAGTCCAGATAATGGACTTTAGTAAGCATTGGCTTTAAATCAGCTATTACAAATGTCCCAAATACTAAAAGAAAGCAAGTCTAAAGAAATAAAGGCAACATACAAGAACAATGTCTCACCAAAACAATATTGGTAGAGACAGAAATTATTTTAAAAAGCGAATAGCACTTCTGGAGTTGAAACATACAGTAACTGAAGCAAAAATTTATTTAGAGGCATTCAATAACAAATTTGAGCTAGCAAAAAGAATCAGTACATTTGAAAATAGGTCAGTTGAGGTTGTCTAGTAGGGAAGAACAAAAACCTGAAGTAAGTGAACAGAGCCTCAGGGACTCATGGGAACACCATCCAAATATACTAACATATAGAAAACAAAGTAACTGTCGCAGTTTTTGGAGTAGTATTAGAATTAAGTGGGTATTAATCCAAACTAGATTGTTTTAAGTTAAGATTCTCACAGCAATCCCCAGGGCAACCATTAATAACTGAAAAAAAGTTCACTGAAAGAAATAAGAGAATTTAAACGGCATATTAGAAAATATATGCCTAAGATAACAGAAGGTAGTAATGACAGAATAGAGGGACAAAAATAGAGACTAAAACTTACAAAATAAAAATTAGTCTAAATGTAATAACTTAGCCCCAGTCTCAAAATTTCTGATTTTCTACCTCAGGCAAACTACAGTGGAACCTCAGTTCACAAACTTAATTCTTTCCACAATTCTGCTCACAAACGGAATTGGAATGAGAACTGAATCAAATTTCCCCATAAAGTCAACACTGAACCTAGCCATTGAATGCTATAAACTGTATGTACCAACGTATACTATAAAAATAATATTATCACTACAACATCCTATTCAACAAAGACATGTCAAAAGAATCCTGACCAACATAACACTCTAACAGCTCACTAAACTTCTGGCTTCCTTACTTACATTTCTGCTATTTATGTATGTGTACAAGCTCCACACAAATAGTCATATCGCCTATGTCACTTTCCTGTAAGGACAGACTTGGGGCCCACAGCATCAGAAGTTAAACTGGATGGCATCAGTAAGTGGCAAGGTTTCTGTCCCAAAGGCTTCTCAATCAAAGTGTTGCATTATAATCCCAAAGATGTCACACTGGCTGAAGCCTTCTTTGGTTTGGAATCTAAGAATTAAGAGGGGCTCTGGTGATCAACTGAGTACATCTACTCATCACAAAAAGGTTTCTCACAACATTGCTAGCTGCTTAGGTCCAGGCAATCCTAGGATGCTTTCAGCAGACAGCTGACCTCTCAATCATCAAATCAACCACAAGGCAGGCTAACTCTAAGAATATGCTTCCTTCTACTGTGCTGAAAACTGCTTCCACAATGACCCTGTTTTTGGTCTTTTGAAGAAGGAAACTATTGGATCTTCTACTTGACAATCCCTCAAGCTGCTTAAGATGACCATCAAACTTCCCCTTCCTCAGTTCTTCATTGGCCTAAATATCATCTGTGTTGTCCAACTATTTTGCATATGACTAGGTTCCATATTCACTCTCTGCACACATCCTAGTATTTGTGCATCTACAGAGTCACACTTCATATTAGGAACTTAAAACAGAACAATCCCCCACATAAGGGCTGTCAAGGGCCATGAACAGAAGGATCTGACCAGACCTCAGCTTCTGTTGACTTAGGGTCTTACATATGCTAGTAAAGCACTCTACCACTAAGCTACACTCCAGCCCTCAGATACTAGTTTGCAACTTCCCTTATACATAGGTGTTATGGTCTGTATCTAGATGTCCCACCAAAATGGCATGCATTTATAGGTGGGGCTTTTGGGAATGACTAGATCATGGGTGTGTGATACTAGATCATGACTGCTGGAGTAGTCCGCTGATTTGTTTAGTGTAGTTCTTGGTATGGAAAGAAAGAAGACCCACTCTGGCTGTGGGTGGCATCAACCTAGACTTGTAGCTTAGATGGAATAAAAAGGGAATGAAGAAGGAAGTCACACTGCTTCCTGCTTGCCATGCCATGAATGGTTTCTCCTCTGCTATGTCTCTCTGCTGGGCCACCCTACATTGGAGCCAGCTGACAATGGACTGAAACCTCTAACTGTGAGCTAAAATAAACCTTTCCTCTTTTAACTTGTGGCTGATGGGTATTTTGTCCTAGCAACAAGAAAGTAACTAAGACAATAGGTCATTGTGATTACTAAAATAATGGTTCACTAAAGCTACAGGGGTCTGTTTAATTTATTAAATATTTAAGGTAGGCTAAAAGGTATAAAGATTATTACAAACATCCCTGGACTCACCACCCTGCTTAAGAAATAAAATAATGCTATAAGCTTAAAACTCCTATTTCTCTCACTTTACATTTTCATTTCTTCAGTGGTAACCTCAAACTGGTGTTCATCATTCTTCAGAGCTGACTTGCCTGCTTGCTTCTTCTTTTCTATTTATTTTTTATTTTTTGAGAGAGAGTTTGGCTATGCAGCCCAAGCCTCAAACTCACTGTGATTCTCCTGTCTCAGTCTCTAAAGTACTGAGATTGCAGGGATGTGCCATTATGCCTGGATTCTTTTTAAACACAAACTGAAATTCAATTTTTTTCAAAAAAAAATCTCAATTTCTTACTTCTCTATTCTTTTCTTTTCTTTTTTTTTTTTTTTTTTTTTTTTTTTTTTTTTTTTTTTTTTTTTTTTTTTTTTTTTTTTTTGCGGCACCAGGGATTGAACTCATGACCTGATGCTTGCCAGGCAGGCACTTAGGCCACTGAGCTAGATCCTCGGCCCTTGTCTTTTTGATACAGGGTCTCACTATGCCATTCAGGCTGGCCTTGAGCTCACTTTGTAGCCCAGGCTGGTCTCGAACTCACAACGATCTTCCAGTCTCAGCCTCCCAACTGCTGGGATTACAGGCATGAGCCACCACGCCCGGCTTCTCTATTATTTTTCACACCTAAGTTTATTTTTTAAATTTTATAACTAGTACAAATTTGTATGGAGTTGGTACATTTACACAGAAGATCTTAACTTTTTTTTCGCCACAGAATTACCTTCAGTTTTTTAGATATACCCAATGATCACATTCATTAGAGGAAGTTTGTACCTGTACATGACATTTTATTCTTTTTTTCCTGATCCATTCTCCCTTCATCCGCCTTTCCTCTCCTTATTTACCAAAGCTTTGTTTCCATTTTCTTCCGTCTATTCTTTTTTCTTTTCCCTTCCTTCCTTTCCCTCTCCCCCATCCTTTGTTCCCCTTCCCACTTGAATATTTTCTTCCTATTTCCCAGTATCTGTTACACATTTTGACACTTATTTACCCTTTCAGTTTCTCCCACTAGAGAATAAATGTGATATTTAAGTACGTCACACCTAAATTCTTAACTTTCTAAACTTCCTATCCATATTAAATACTACCTCGTTGCCTGACCAACACCTTCCCCCCAACACCTTAGCCCCTTAAGATCATCTCCGAATCCCAATTCCACCAACATCACATAAGCTATTTCTTTCATCCATAAGTCATTGGCAAAATACCGTCTGTGGGCCTTTGTGTCTCAATTATTAAACAAAAAAGTTAACCAGAGATGGGTCTAAGGCTAAGGACAAAGCTCTGAGGCAAAGCACTGGGGCCCACTCCACAGCTGACACGGATCCATTACGCAGCCCACCCTGGGCATGGCCGCAGCAGCACTTACAGATCCACTTAACCACGCTGCCATCCCACACTCCTCCATCTTAGCCGTAAGGGCTCAGGAAACAAACCCTCATCTGATCACAAGTGGTCAGGCAATAAAGAATGGGATAATGACTCAATAACACTGGAGTCCCAGTTTTGAAGAGACGGAACACTGTGGTTTTATTTTTGGCATGTTTGGTCTACAGCTGAGCCTACCATGACACCCGGGTGGTGTCTGTCCATCCGTCTGTGCCAGAGTAAGTGTGAGTACTAGGCAATCACAAAATACAGGGAGGGATGAACCAGCATCAGCTGTGATGGAGCCAGGCTGCAAATTCAAAAAGTTCACAAGCAGAGCACATACAGACCCCTGGAACTCAGGATTACAGGAGGTAGGAGATAAGGAGAAACACAGAAACCCTCGTGGGAGTCTCCAAGGCAGACATGCTGGCGAAATGTAGGGCCGCTTCACTCTGATCCTTGGTATACATGAGCCTTCTTTGTAAAAATTATAAAGCAAAAAATTTTTAAAATTCTGAAATGTAACTATCAAGCAAGACTCAGGGTAGCTAAGAGATCATGTAAACAGTGGCACTGCTTCATTATGCAAACCAGCTCTACCCAAAGCATCATCCGTAGTACAACAGCTCCTTGGGGTGTTGATAAAGTTTATTTAGAAAAGGATTCATGTTCCCAAATGAGTTCACAGAACATCAGTTTTAATAAAACTAAGCATAATTCTTTCCTGCAAGACTTCTCAGAGATTTTAATACATACATGTTGCTTATCTCTAAGGTGAGGATATAAGAAGTTACATTTCCCAAACTTATTTCCTGACCTCTTCTTGCAAGGCATATCTCAAATACCCAGTGCTCTGTAGGACAATCAGTTAAGATATGAGTACTAACTGTATATGGGGCACTAAGGCCAGCAATTCTCATCTGCCTTTTGTTTACCTGACAAACTGATCGCTTCTGTGTGAACCAAGCCGTGGATGCACCCAAACAGGGGGCTGCTTCCCATGATTGGGGAAACTATAGGCCAAAGTTTTAGCTCCTACTGTCACACTCAGGTTGGATCACAAGACTACACCCAAATGGGGACCTATTAAATTCCATAGTCCAAAAGCCAGCTACAAGACTTTCTTTTTTCTTCAAATAGGCACCTCTAAATCACAAACATTTTAGAAGCATTCAAATCCAGTGCTCAGTGATGGCAAACCAGAAGATCCCAGTAACATGGATGAGTTGTCAAAAGGACTAAGCCATACCCAATCCAGTCACTCTAAAATGGAGAAACTTTTCAGTGGGACTTTCAGAAAGTCTCACATACCTCAGACCTTGTATCAGCCCCAAGGAAGCTGCCAAGTTGTTTTTGATAACACAACCTGAATTCTGTACAAACAGGGTTATGGGATGAAAAACTGAGAACAAAAAGTTGACATTTGGGTTTATTACCCACATCACCAACTCCAGATCTCAGTGCTTATTCTGCAGAAAATAATATTCAGGATAAAGTTTAGTCCCTGGATAATACACAAAAAATCTCTTTGAGGGATTTATGAAAAGTAGAAGTGAGAATTACTTCCAAAAAGGGATCATTATTGCACCTACAATTAGGTATTAAAACCAGAAATGTTCCCACAATTTCTTTAGCACACTGTGAAGCAAAACTACTTTTTTTCTTCTTTCAAAGGAGAAAATGACAGCCTTTAAGAATTCTTTTATTTTTAAAGGAAAAAATCAAGGGAAGGACTTAAACTTTCACAATCAACTTGTAAAGGGTCCCACCAAAAGAAAATCTTTCTAATTATTTTGATTTCTTGATTTATATTATATCAACCAAGTTTACAAGCCTAAATTTTCCAAAGTCTAATGGTCTTTTCCTTTAATACACCAGAATTGGAAAGGCCCTGCTCAGTAAAAGCCCCACTGAGTGAGCCTCAGCTGCAAAAATTCGCTAATAAAAGTGTCTCTAGCATTTTGCTTTATAGCACCACTGTGAATTGCCACATTAAAAAAAAGCACTTGGCTCAAAAATTTGCTTTATTAACTCTGCCTGGATTAGGGTTACCAGTGAGGATCACAACAGGGAAAGAATCATTGTTCCAGTCTCACACTCACGGACAAGACTGCTTGGGGAAAACATGCCACATATATAGGAAGATTTATACACTCATTATCTCAATTTCCTCTCTTCCCATTTGCTCGTGAACCCAGTCGCTTTTCCCCCACTATACCAATTATTCTGGCCAAGGTCACCAATGACCTCCAACTTGCCAAATTTAATCATCATTTCTCAGTCCTCATCCTTACATGACAAACAGAAGTGCTTAACACTTGTGATCACTTTCTCCTTAAAAACTTTTATCCTTTGGTTCCGGGGCACCACTCAATCTAGACTTTCTTTCTACCTCACAGGGAACTCCTCAGTCTGCTCAGAGGTTCCTCCTCACATCCTTGGGATAACTCTAGTTATCCCAGAGTGCTCTCTTCTATCTAACCTCATTTCCCTGGGGTTTTCCCTGGTTTTCCTGGATCCCAAATTGATATCTGCAGCCCAGACCGCAACCAAGAACTCATCTTTAGTCTCATATTCATCCGCTGGTCTGCCCCCTCGAATTTGGAACCTTGTCAGTAAATGGCAATCTTGTCCTTCCTTACATTTGTGTAGGCCATCTACCTTGGAGTCCGCTTTGACTTTTCTCTCTCTCCCCACATCCAACCCAGGCTCTACTCACCTCTCCTGGTACAATGCCGATCCAGCCACCAGCTCTTTCTGTAACTTCAGCAGCCTTTGAACTGGTGTCTCTGCTGCCATTCTTGCTGCTTGAGCCTGTTCTCCACATGGCAGCCAAAATGATCCCTTTTAAAATGAAGTCGGCCCTTGTCACACCCCTCTGCTCAAGTTACTCCAAAGGCTTCTTGTCTCATTCAGAATGAAATTTCAAGTTCTTTTAGTGAGTTCAATGCTGTCTCTTATTCCCTTCTACTTAGTATACCCCTGTGTTAACTTTCTGTGGCTGCTC
Organism: Cuniculus paca; assembly: GCA_004365215.1. Lineage (NCBI taxonomy): Eukaryota > Metazoa > Chordata > Mammalia > Rodentia > Cuniculidae > Cuniculus > Cuniculus paca. The sequence continues at coordinate 5,235 of RJWT010007371.1, read as the reverse complement.
TAACAAACTGCTACAAAATTAGTGGCTTAGAACAGTACACATTTACTCTTATACAGTCCTAGAGACCAGAAATCTAAACTCAAGGCACAGGTAGGGTTGCATTCTTCCTGGGGCTTTGGGTGAAATATGTTTCTTTATTTTTTCCAATTTCTAGAAGCTACCTATACTCCTTGGCTTGTGGCCCCTTCTTCTGTCTTCAAAGCCAGCAGCATCTGCTCTCTTCTCTGACCTCCTGCCTTGTAATTACATTGGGCCTGCCTGGATAAGCCAAAATAAGCACCCTATCTCATCTCGAGATACTTGACTTAATCCTACTTGCAAAGGCCCTTTACCATGAAAGCACACTCATAGGATCCAGTGATGAGGACATGAACATATTTGGAAAGGCAGAGTGCAGCATTCCACAACCTAGCCTTCCTGCTTTCCTCACACATTGCAGGTGTGCCCTGCTTCAGAGAACTACCCAGCTTCCCCCCTCCTCCTTCCATCTGGTCTTTGGTCAAAGGTCACCTACTCCGTGAAGTCTTCTTAAAAGTGCAACACCACCTCTGCTGTCTTGTTTTTCTCCAAAGCACTTATCACCATCTGACAGTAAATACTCTGTTTAATGAGGTGCCTATTGCATATAATGTAAACCTTCTGCTAAGCAGGGGTTTTATCTGTGTTGTTCACTGCTGTACTTGCTGTCTAGAATGGATCTGGCTCACATTAAGTCCTCTGTAAATAACTGAATGAGATGAAAGAGTAAGTTCAACTTTTTAAAAACCCAGCTTTAAAAAAGTGGATTGCTTTTCTTTTCAAAGGTCATATGAACAGTTCAGCTCCTGACATGGGTTGCCCTTAGCCTAGGAGATTCTTTCTTAGAAAATTTCAAACACACAAAAGTAAAGTGAACCATATAAAGAACTCCCAAGTACCCACCCTTCAACTGAGTGACTCTCAATATTCTGTCATTCTTGTGTCATTGAGCTCCAGATATATTTTCTAAAGTTGCTTTGCTTTCCCTAAGTCCCTCTGTAAAGAAGGCAGCCACTGCACATAGGTGAATGAAAAGGAACTGCTAAGGGTACGTGGGTCTTGGGCATACAAGAAACCTTCTAAAGATCTCCTGAAAGAGAAGTCTGACAGCAAGGGTGGAAGTTAAGACCTAAGGGAGCCTTGCCGACAGTCACAGCCTGCAGAATCGTGTCTGCCACAAGCATCAATTCAGTCTTTCCTGGAGATGGATTCCTGACTTTGAAAAACTTCACTAAGACTATACAGTTTTAATTACAAACACTCAGATTTTCATTTCTCCTATGTGATCATGAAATCACTTTTCCATGAAATTTGAAATAATCTAATATACTGGACTTTAGTTCCATAATTCTTGCTCATTTTGGTATCACCTACTTCTTGTTCCCCAATTTTATTGTAACCTGAAGTTTTTTACCTCTGTATCCTCCCTCTTTTTTATTATTGCTCTCTTTATACACATTTTCCTGCCCTTTGCTTGAAAAACATGACATTGTTACCTACACGCTAAATTTCTAATTAGGAAATGCACATTAACTAAAATGTTTTTTAAAAAACTGAATACAAAAAAACAAAATGACAGAGTTGGAGAAGCAATCAGTGGTTGCCAGGGGTTAGGGACAGAGGATCAGGCACAGGGGGAGGTCGAGGTTGGTCTGGCTACAGAAAGTTATAAAAGGGCAGCACGAGAGGCCCTTGTGATGAACGTTCTGAATGCTGATGATGGTAGTGCTTGCATGAATTTCCACCTGTGATGAAGCTGCACAGAACTAAAATCACAAGTAAGTGCATATAAAACAGTGAACTCTGAATAGGCTTTGTGGATTACACCAATGTCAATTTCCTGGTTTCTGCATCATTCTACACCTATGCAAGGCACTACTAACAGAAGAAAATGTCAGAGGGGCACATGAGACCTCTCTGTACTAATTTTTATAAGTGATAATTTTTTAAAAGAATGTTGGTAAATACTTAAAAACCATCCTTTCTCAGAATTATTCATGTTGTACTCTAACGGTAGACTTACTTTCCTCATAAAAACCAAACAAGAGAACTTTGTAACTCCCAAAATAACAATTCTGTCATTGTTATCCACTTTAAAATACCCTTGAAAGTGTCAGGAATCCTGTGGGCATGAAGGATGAATATAAAATTATAAATAGCAAAATGATAAGGTTGCTCAATGAATGCTCCAATGAATAATTTTGGTTAGCAGAAGGCACAACGTTTTTACAACATTTCAGCATAAACACTCCCAAGAAGATAGGAACTAAGTTCCTGGCGGGTCTGCTACTGATAGCAAGGAGCTACAAAGGTCAGCATCAAGAGTACAGAAGAATCGCCAACGAATGTGTAGGACTTCAGTTTTGAAAACATAAAGCCTCATAAAACAGAGAAAGGGTAGGGGATGTGGCAAGAAGGCAAAGTCAAAGCAAAATCTGCTCCATAATTAAATCTCAAAAGCCCTCCCCAGTAAGGATTCCTCACTGCTAGCCAGTTACCAATTTGGCACACAGATCTAAGCGAACAGGTTTTCTCCAAGGGCATATATGTAGTTCACAGTGCAAATTCCACATAACTGGCCCAGTTACTAAAATCCCAAGGTGCCTCGATTAAAAGATAGAAAAAGAGAGATGGGGAAAGACAGAACAAGCCCTCACCTGCTTTTATTTTAAATCATAAAGCAGCAGGGCATTCTATTCAACAGAAGGACTTCTGCCCTGTTTCAAAAATAAAAACACCACAAGAAACAAATGAAAATGCTGCTTATATTTATTACTTTGTGGTTTATTTTAACGATTGAAGAAACAAAGCCAATCCTACAAACTACTACTGGCCGTCTATTGTTATCTTCATGTAAAAGCTCTGTAAAAATCCTGGTTTCATAAATCACAGCCAATTTAATCATTATACATTAAAAGAACTGTATTTAGGATTTTCTATTCTTATGGATGTGTTTTAACAACTAGATTAAGAACAACAAAAAACAAATCCAACAGGCCAAAGAAAGAATTCTGGTGGACAATTAGACCACTGTGTTGCAAATTAAACTGTTCACACCTGCAGAATAATCTCACCAGCATAACCAATCTACCCTGAAATGCAGCCTATTGTACCAAAAGGGGGATCCCTTCTTCTACTAGATCCTATCTTTCTTTCACTGATAAACCCTTTGGATGAGAACGCCAGCAGCAGATGTGAAAGCCACATGGCTCTCTACAAAGCAGTAGAGCAAAAAGCAATGTTAAAAGAAATGATTCCTTAAACAGCAGCTCACTATCGAGAATGAAGATTTTATCATCTAATGCTGACTTTGTGTAAAGCAGCTAGCTATTAGACCCTGTTCCGAGACTTTGGCTAACAGCATCAGGCTCAAATCCAGGAGTTGGACTCATTTAGCTACACCCTTGTTTTCAACTCTTGGGAGCAGGGCCAATGTGTAAAGTTAGAATATAACAAATCAAATTTCCAAGAGTAAAGGAGACAATACAGGTACTCTTAATGCAACTGATAGGCTGTGAGCACAGTTTACACTTCAACACATTTTTTGAAGTGAGTTTTAGCTTTTAAATAATTTCCAATGTTTCCTAAAGACATACATTCTGCATCAAAAAGTCTGCCAACATATCCACTTAAGTAATAATGTGGCAATCAAGAATATCAATAATCCTTTCAAATTCATATTTAAGTAGAAAAATGATTAAGCAAAATGCTCCATAAAAAGGTATACCTCCTTGTGACCATAATGTTAAGTGAAATAAATCAGACAGACAAGCTTAATTAAATATCACATGATTTGTCTTATATAAGAAACCCCAAATATAATTATGCAGCAAAATTAAAGATAGAAAATAGGAAATAGATCTTTTGCAAAACAGAAAGAGATCAAAAATGGGAGGGAGAGAAAGGGATGAAAAAAGAATTAAGACGTGTTACGTATGTGTATCAACTGGCCACGAGGGATGTAATCATTCTGTACTGAAACTATGTACTAGCAGAGCATGGTGGCACATGCCTGTAATACCAGCACTCAGGAGGCTGAGCCAGGAGAATTGCTGTGAGTTTGAGGCCAGCCTGGGGTACACAGCAAGTTAAAGGCCAATCTAAACTACATAGTGAGACCCAGTCTCAAAAAAAAAAGGACTAGTAAGAAATATATACAAAAAAGACAAGTACACCTATAATCCAATTCTCTGGGAGGAGGTACAGGAAGATCACAAGTTAGCGCTCAGGCTGGGCAACAGTGTGAGACCCGATTTCAAAATAAAAAATAAAAAGGTAGGTCAGTGCAAAGGCCCTGAGTTCAATCCCCAGTACTGGGGGGAAAAAAGAAGTATAACACCAAAACTCTCTAAATTATCTGTATCATGTGTGATTTCACTGAACTGCCAGAGTGATAGCAAGTTCCAGAGTATAAATTTGTGGTTACTGGTTTCACCAGTTTTAAACTTCCTTAATATTTTAAACTTCACATTCTTGGGGTGCTTTGGGTTTTAGCATGTAGTTCTCTTACTATCACTCTGTTTTACTGAGCATTTTCTCTTGAAGATGCAGACACCTGCGTAAAATGCATGATAGAATCCAGGGGTGGAAATGGTAACTAACACTACCAAACTAACTTTTTTGGCAGTGGTGGAGAATGGACACTCCAGTGTCTTCTAGGGAACATGGCTATCCATCAAAAGCCAAATGATAAGCACTCATACATGCTTATGGAAAATCAGAGGAAATCAGTAAATGTGATGTACATTAACAAAAGGAAGGACAAAAATCACATGATCATCTTAATAGATACAGAGAGCATTTGACAAAATTCAACACCCTTTTATGATAAGAAACTCAGTAAATTAGGTATAGAAGGAATGGGTCTCAGTGCAATAAAGGCCATTCATAACAAACCCCTAGCTAACATCATAGTCACTGGTAAAAAGTTGGATTTGTCCCTAAAGATCGGGAACAAGATAAAGAAGCCCACACTTGCCACTTCTGTTCAATACAGTGCTGAAGTCCTAGCCAGAATAATTAGGCAAGAGAGAAAAATAAAAGATACTCGAGTTGGAAAAGAATGAGTTACGCTGTCCCTATGTACAAACAACATGGTCTTACATACAGAAAATCATAAAAATTCCACTAGATACTGTTAGAACTTATAAATGAATTTAACAAAGTTACAGAATATAAAATCAACATATAAAAATCAACAGCTTTTGTATATGTTAA
>RJWT010007370.1:0-27713 GCA_004365215.1 Cuniculus paca | reverse complement strand
TGATTCTGATGGGTTTTCCTTTATAGGTGATCTGTTTCTTTTCTCTAACAGCTTTTAATATTCTGTTCTTGAGTTGAATTTCGGGGATCTTGATTATTATATGTCTGGGTGTAGATTTGTTTTGGTTATGGCTAGCTGGAGTTCTATATGCCTCACTTATTTGAATGTCATATTCTTTTTTTATGCTTGGGAAGTTTTCATAACCCAAAATTTTAAATAGAGACACTGTTAATCTTGCTTTCAGTCAATTCAATCAACGCTTGGCCAACTGCCATGTGGTTTGGGGTAAGGGGTTACAGCTCAGTCCAAAACATTCACTATGCAGAGTAGTTGTAAGTATATAATATAGCTTAATTGTTTTTATTCCCTTTCTTCCATTCCTATCTCTCCCCCTCCCCTAGACACCATCCCACTAACAAATCATCTATCTCTCTATTTTTTATTATCTATATTTTATTTTGCTTTTTAAATTATTTATACTTTAGATTTATAGTTTAGATTTTAGGAGAGCACTTATCAATGTGTGGAAGGGCCAGAGGATAGTAGACATGGATACCTGTCAGGGCAATCAAAGTAAAGGATGTTTAGGGGCCAAGAAGAAACAAAGTTATGGATACAGCCAAACTATTGCACAGAAACAGAGTGAAATGGGTAAACCTCAGAAACTGTTCCAGAATTCAAATTCACCTCCTGACTGACCTTACTCGTAAAATGCAGAGATGGGTCTTGCAAGCTTCAGGTTACAGCAGCAAAGCCCAATCTTCATTCCTGTAAAGTTCTGAGGTCCCTGGAGTGAGAAAATGAAGAAACTATTCATTGAGAAAGGGAAAAGAAACAGACTGCCTCAAAACTTCCTTTACGAATTCCTGAAAGCAGTCACTTGACAATTTCTACTACTCATAGTTTCATCTCAGACCATCAGAACTTGTAAATTAAAACAGCACTGAGAGTCCATTTTACTCTCACAAAAATAACTATCATCAGGAAACTAAACTATGATAGATGCTTCCCAGGATACAGGGAAAGAAGCACCCTTCTACACCGTTGATGAGGTTGTAAATGAGTGAAACTACTATAGACATCAATATAGAGATTCCAAAAAAACCTAATGGCTGTGTTGGGGACCATGTCATTGCCACACTAGTGTGAACCCCACTGAACTTTGAGGTTAAAATTCAGTTAAAAGAAAATGTTTTGGGATGTCTTTAATGCATAAATTATAAATGGAAAATTTTACTGATTGTAAAGCAATTTTCATGTTGGGTATAAATAGGTATAAATTGATCTCTAAAGACAAATCACTTTAATAATCTTTCAAAAATAATTGGGAGCTCAAAAGGTAAATCTGTGTGACTGCAATACGGGATTCCTGGATGGAATGCTCTCCCTTAAGCATGAATAGTTCATAAGATTGGCACCAAGGAGAAGCTGCTGTTTGTCTTCCCTGTTTCCTAGCTACAACACTCCAGCAAGCTCCCACAGAGGCAGTTGGAAATGAGTTCAGACTGGGGCAATTATATAAATGTCACTGTGTGCTGTTAGCTTATCAGATTTTTTTTTCTTTCAGAGTCACAGCATCATCTTTCTGGGGTACGGGATTACTTAAGATTGTGAAAATACTTGGATCTATTGCCACAATAAAAACAAGATGTCTCAGACACTGGCTTTATAATATTAGCAACAGACAGGACTGCTTGAAACTCAACTCGCTCACTGCTGCAGCAGTAATGACAGCCATACTTTTCAAAGACCTTTGATGGATTTATCAATTACACAGTCTGTATTTTACATGAGGCAATTCTTTAAATGGAAGGTCACTAAAGTGAACGTCACAGCACCTTTTAACATATATTAGAAGCATCTAAAATCTTATGCATAAATCTAGATTCCATGAAACCCACAAAACTCTCTGAGTGATGACATACATAACCAACAAGGAAATCTCAGAATGACCAAGACCTGACACTTAATCTGACTGAGATATACTGGGAAAGGACAGCAGCCTCTGAAATGTCCCACAGAAGAACAGGAAGACAGAAAATTATAATTCTGTGCATTTGTGGAATAGAGGTAGACTCAGAAAAGTGAAAGTGTCATGCTACATGTGGGCTATATTTTCCATTAAAGAGTGGAGGCAAAATTATTATACATTGATTTTTATAAAACTTTAATTCAGATATTTATAGCTATGGTAGCTTGTGTTTTTCTTCCAAGTTGATCATTTCCTCTCTTGTAGGAGGATAGCATTTCTCTTTCCATTGATCTGTGACTTGAAGTGCCTCCTGTGGTACACAGAGAGAAGTAAAGGGTCAGACACCCTGTTCACCTGACTTTGAGTGATCACTATGTGGCCATACTTTTTGCCTTGTCATAAAACTGCTGTTTCAGTCTTGAATCTGAAATCTGGACCAAAGTGAGATGAACTGAAATCACCCTGCAACAGATGTATGTGAAAAATAAATACAGTTATATACCCAGATATTTGGGATGACATTTTACACCACATGATTTACCAATTAGTTAATATGTAATCTCTCTCTCTTTGTGTCTCTGTCTCTGTCTCTCTGTATATTATATTCTGCATTTTCTGTGAAATAATACACTAGTTTACCTCTGTTTTTCACATCACAGTAATCAACATAGAAGACTTATGGGGTCTCAAAATGTGTGGGAGTTTCTCCCCATCAACTGACAAACAAACAGTTCTGGAGTGAACACCAGCAGGGTGGCCTCTAATCTCAGTCAGTGCTGATATTATCTGCTGGAGATAGTGTCAGGTCGCACAGGTTAAGGGCTCAGACCTTAACCATGCTCTTCTGACTCTAGATGCAAACCAGAAGCCCCAGGATATTTCACTCGTGCTTCCGACCTACCAGGTATTAATTAAATTGTGGTTCTCACAACATCCTTCTAAGAAATGATTAATTTGGAGAGAGGCTCATAGCATTCACGGGAGCTTTTACCTTTACCAGTTTATTTAGAAGCATATAACAAAAACTAGATCTACAGATACATAGCAGATTATGAGGGAAGAGGTGAACCACCTCCATGCCCTTTGTGGTGTGCATGTCCACAGCTTCTGGGTGTTGAGATGTCTGGAAGCACTCTAAACATTGTCCATTTTTTATGGAGGTTTCATTACATGGGAATTTTTAAGTCATTGATGATTGGTAATCAAGTTCTCTTCAACCCCTCTCCTGGCTATGAGGTTCAAGTGTGGTGCTGAAAGTTCTAACTCTCTAATTCTATCTTGGTCTTTCCTTGACCAACTCCCATTCTAAAGCTCGTAGTGGTTGCCAGCCTCAGTCAATCAGTAATATACAAAAAGAGGCTATTGCTTTGGAGATTCCAAGGATTTTAGCAGTTGTATGCAAGGAATAGGTAGGAATCTCAATTACATTTACAATATCATATGCGTGAATGGGCTTCTGTAGTATATCAGGCACTTGGACTGAACTTCCCAATAATGTTTATCCAGTAATTCATAGTCTGTTCATTGTTTGAATTTTTGCCCCCTATATTTTTCTATTTTTAAGTTTTATTGACCTGTTGCTCTGGCCTTGGGCAGAGACCACCAATACCAGTTTATATGAATTCAAAAATTAAGAAACTACAAACTGAAATTTAGGGAGGAAATCTTGAAACACAGATTCTGCTATAAGATCTATAAATATGAGTCTATTAGTGTAAGCAGGTCAGAGTGACATTATAAAGAACAAAAGGAATGGCTTCTAACTACAGCTTACTATCTAAAGTGAGTAATTCTTCTTTAGCCAGCCTGGTTTCTGTACTATTCTCTGAACAGGCCATATTTGTTATCAATGGCATGTCTTTACTTCTATGCCTTGCTTCCTCTAGAACTCAGTCAAGCATCACATGTGACAGGTACTATGTATATATCTTTAGTATAGATTACTGTGTTGAATCCTCTCAAGTATCCTGTGATAATAGGGTAAGGATCTGATTATTTTTATCTTAACAGATGCTGAAACTGCATGTCAATGAATTTATCAATTAAACTTCCTTGATGGAAAATTATTTTTGTGTCAATGTCAATGCCATTCCTGCCCTATCACAATGACCCCTTTGTTAGGGTTTTCTGGTGCAATAGAGAAGCAGAAAAAAAGAAAAAGAGGCCTTTATTGAAGACATGTAGAGGAACACACAACTCATGAGGTTAGATATTCACCTCTGTCAGATTCAGAGGAGGCTGAGGTTTATGTGACCTCTGACTGGAAGTGGTGCTTGGGGTGGGCACTGATGACATGTGAGGAACTGATTGGTATTTTCTTGCATGCATGGTAAAGGAAAGAGAAAGTTGTAATAAGGGTTGAAAGGGAAGGAGGAGGAAGTGGTCATCGGGGTAAGTGCAATTTTTACTTTGGCCTTGTGCCATGTTAGGCCACTGCCATGATGTACAGCAATTTATACTAGGGCAGAAATCTTTTAGTCTTCATTAACCTTGAAGGTCTACTAAGAACTCACAGGAATGAGTGACTTCTGTTCCTATATGAGGTATTTCCCACATTCACGTAACCCAAATGTGTCTTTTTTTCCCCTTAAAATGCTACTTTGAGAATTTCCTTATTGAAGAATCTAAGCAAATATTATATGATTACTTTTACAAATGTTATAAATGCATGCTCGTGCAGGTGTATCTATATGAGCAAATACATTAAAACAAAGCAAATATTGTTCTCACTTAAACTCAGCCCTTTCTGGATGAGGAATTTGATTCCTTTTTCTAGAAATGTTTTGTGTGAAGAGAGAGAGACACTGGAAAGAATGACTCAATACCTTTGTGGATGCCTATACACAGAGTGAAAACAGGAAACTAAGGGTGAGAGAACAGCATTCTAGCATTTTAGTCTCTATCTTCAAATAAGTTTCAGAAACTTTCTGCTATATCATATGATCCCTATGGTTGTGTTCTACAACACGTCTTCTCTTTTGTATGTCAAAAAATTTCTGTGGTTTGCTTCACTCCCCAATTGCCCAAGAAAAATATATATTGAAAAGAAATTCCCAGATTTGTTGTACGTCACTTGTGAAAAATTGCTTAAGAAGTAATACTTCAACTCATTCAGTCTCATTAGCTTTCCCCTTTGAGGGATGGAAAAATGGATCTCTTGAGCAAAAATCAAATTTGTGCATGACAGCGCTTGAGCTTGGAGGTCAAAGGATGAATTTAGGCTGCTTCAGTGCATTTCCATCCATTCAATCTCCTGTAGTGCTTGCACAGCAGGTAGGATTTGAAAGAGAATCTGCCCTTGTCTAAAGAAAATTTTAAAAATAAAATAAAAAGCTGGAAATGGGAGCAGCCACATCTGTGCTATCTCCAATGCTAACGTAAACTTTATGCCAGTACTTAAGATTGAAAAAAATATTTCAAAAGTGCCACATTTCATGTAGAAAGATAGACCTCCTAGAGTGGAATTATATGTTAATGCTTTAGAGTAAGAAGACAGAGTAGGAAGAGCAAGGGAGAATTTTTCAAGGCAAAATCTCAAAAAAGATGGAGCCTTTCCACAAATGCGTGCAACAGGAAGCAGCCAGATAAACCTAAAGTTAATGTCACCAAACACCAATATGCCCGTCAAGATTTAAAGTTCCTGTGACATTACTAGTGTGATTTCAATTTTAGCTTTTATGCTTTTTTCTTAGTAGGGTGTAGTGAAAAGTAAAGGACAAAATCAAAAACAGGAAGGAGTACTGGAAATAGAAATCAAAAGCAGAAAACTGTGGTCCTCCCTTACTCGACTTCACTTTTAAGGAATTTTGTCTCCATGTACACAACACCCTAACTTTCAGGTAGAAACTGCTTTGAGCATTCAGAAAGGAAACATTGGTGTCAAATGACTAAAGATTTTCTGCGTTTCAAACCTGAACATCAAAGCATCTTTGTGTGCTGAAATAGCAGTGAAGGGTTTGAAGTTTGTAAGTATAAGATATTTGTGTTGTTTTGAACGACAACTCATTTTTCAGATTGGTCAGGTATTTACAAAGCTTGTAGTCACGGAAGTAAAAACTATAATCAGATTTTGAGATGGTGATCTTCCATCTCCACGTGGGCCACACCTTCCTCTTCTCTTCAGGTGAGGTGGCTCTGACCATACAGGGTTTTCAACAGCTAACTCCTTGAAAATTTTTCTTTGCTCAGCAGCCAGAGACTTAATTTGTATGCCCTCTGGACCGTCCCTCTAGTCTTCTCAAAGTCTTCCTCTATAATGGGGAATGTATTATCCACCCAGTCTGAGGTCACCAAATCCTCCCCAGTTATCTCTACAATAGCACTAGAAGTCTTACAGTTGTTAGCTCTAGTGAATAAGACAAATAAAAACAGGTTTCTACTTGAAAAGATTTGTCCAATATCTGCCACAAGTGATGGGAGACAGAGAGGATTTTAAGTTTCAATGAATAAAGATCTCAACAGTGAATAAGAAAATAAAAATCTCAAAGGCATATTTGTGTGGTGAGGGAAAATATTTAAGATGGTATTTTTATCATTAGTCAACATGCCTGAAAGATATGAGAATATATTTTAAAGAATACATTAAGGGAAACTTGAATGAAATCATATTTGTATACTAGGATTAGTTTTAAGGAGAAAAAAGCTGAAACATGCCTTTTATATCCTGTGACAAGGTTTTGTTCCTATTAAAATTATAAACATTTAATTTGAAGAATAAGTCTTACTTTATTTAAACTGCTTGATATTTAGTAGGCATCATGATAAATAGCATTGACATAAAGACTTTCATACCTGCATATATGTACAAATATGAACATATTCTATGTACATGTATCATTTGCTCTATCTGTATCTGTTAATATATATATATATCAGTTAATATATATATATAATATATATTTATATATAGTATAAAAATGTAAAGCCCAAATTCTTATTTTATTTTGAAAATATATACCAAAATATGTTGTTATTACCCTAAACGTACACATACAGCTGAAATTTTAAACCAAAATTGTATATTTCAACTATATCCGTTCTCTTTATGTTATTTATAAACCCTAACAATACTCTTTCTTTAACATAATGAAAGAGTAAATCTCACTCATGTGTGCATTTCCCCAATGTCACATATGTAGTAGGCATCCAATAAATGTTGTTGAACAAATGATTGTATGTTTTTGTTAACAATGTTATTTTCAAGACGCAAGTTTGAAAAATTTTTCTGTTCATGGGTACTTATTGGCAGAACTTTCAAAAGAAATTGCCTTAAAAAGAGGAGAACAAAGATGCAAAGAAAGGAGGAATGTTGCAGATAAATAAGAAGGACTGCAAGATTTCCTGCTGCAAGGGGCAGTGACTAAATTTGGTTAACAAATAGAAAAGGAATTACTGGGAAACTAGTTGGAATCTGACAAAACATTTAGGAAAACTAAATATCGAGGTCTTGCAATACAATCAGGACGCCAAGATAAGTGAGAAGCATAAACCCAGATAGAGTCTAGCAAGAGAGTTTCAACAGAATTGTACCACCGGTTTCTTTATTTACCTCAGGACTGCAGACACCACAGCTATCAGTCTGTGGGAGTGGACATTATAGTCAGGCTGGTGTAATTTATGTTTAAATTCCACTCAGGAATTTTCAAAAGTATTTGGGGTGTCATGGTTTGGGTCTGGGTGTCCCCTCAAAGTCTCATGTAGTCATGGAGGTGGCTGATGGGTATTTTGTCTAGTGCTGGGATTAACAGTGTGTGTGCTGCATCCAACCAGGGGCAGGGAGCCAGCATACAATATAGGGGAGGGAGGGAAGGAGGTGTGTGCCTCCCTTTTTTTTTTTTTTTTTTTTTTGCCCAGTTTGCTCTTGCCATGTGCAGCTGCCATGAATGGCTGCCACTCAGTCATGCCACCCTGCCTTGGAGTCAACTGAGCATGGACTAAAACCTCCAAAAAACTGTAAACTAAATAAACCTTTCCTTCCTTCATTTTGGATGTCAGGTATTTTGTCTCAACAATGAGAGAAAACTAATCAAGACAGAATTTGTTATCCAACGAGTGGGGTCATTGCTGTGACTATACCTGATGTGGTTCAAAAGCCTTTTGGAATGGCTTGTGGGAAGAGTTTGGAAAGGTTCAGAGATGTCACCTGAAAGAGTGGCACTGGAACACCTTAAGCTGTTCTGTATGGGAGATTCTGGTCAGAGCTCAGACCAGAAAACTAATAGAAAGCCTGCTGGTAAGGACCAGGCTCAGATGGTTTCTTCTAGGAAGAAGCACTGTTCAACTCCAGATGATGTATGTTATGGCTTGGCAGAAAGTTTGTCTACATTTTGTTCATGTCCAGAGACTTTGCCTGAGACTGAGATTAAGGGCAGTGGACTAATTAAACTGGCAGAAGAAATTTCAAGGCAGTCAAATGTTGAGGCTGTGGCATGGCTATTGTTGGGGACTTTTAGTGAGATTTATGTTGTGAATGAAGAGCAAAAAGCCCAGCAGGGTGATTTGAAATGTTGTGAGTTTGGCAGGGAAAAAAGCTGCAGTAAAGTTGTGGACTGTAAAGATAGAGCTGAGATCTCTATTGTTGAGGAGGAAGAGGAGAATATACAAGATGACCTGAGGGCATCACAAGCAGCAGTGGGGCCCCATGCTTTGCTGCTTCAAAACTGCAAAAGTGAATGACTTTGCTTTGAGGAGAAAGCTGCAGAGTGCCATGTTCCAAAATGGTGGCAGCTGTACCAGGTTCCAGAGAGGTGGCAGCATAGAGAATGTGTTCCTCAGAATCAGGTTGAGAGTGTTCGGTGATCCAGGCACTCAATCCCTATGGCCAAGAGAGAGGAAAACGTGGGCACTGCTCCAACTGGCAGCAGACCTCGTCAGTGTCCACGTGTTGTTGGTTTTAAGTGCATACAGAATGTAAGAGCTCTGAGATTAACAAGGCCTCCACCTCTATTTCAGAAGGCCTGGAAAGCCAGGTCGTGTGCTCCTGAGAGGCCAATGTGTGAATCTGTGAGTGTAAAGCCAAAGGTGCAATGGAGAACCCAGAAGTTTGGAAAAGCCAGGAGTGTGGATGGTTTAAGAAAACCTGCAAAGGGGGAGCAAAGCCAGTCTGAGAGAGAAGCTATGGGAGCTACATCCACCAAAAGTGCTGTGGGGATAGAGTCAATGAAGGCTTTTGAAGCTCACAACCAGATTGGTTCAGATGCTGAACATGGAACTCTATGTCTGCCCTGCTGTAATTTGGACTTCCTTTGGTACCATTCCTTTCTATGTCCCTGTTTGTACCTTTTGGAATGGTAATGTTTATCTTGTACCACTGCATGTTGGAAGTGTTTAACTATGCTTTCATTTCTACCAGGGGTTGTAGGTAAGAGTTTGCCTTAGATCATGGAAGAGACTTGGGACTTGGACTTTTCAGCAATGATGAAACTGTTAGGACTTTGGCAACTCTTGGAGATGGACAAAATGTCTTTTGCATAAAGAATTTGCATGAGTCTTTGGGGGATCATGGGTTGAATGTTATGGTTTGTGTCTGGGTGTTCCCCCAAAACCATGTAGTCATAGAGGTGGCTGAATCTAGCACTTGCAATTGATTTGTTGTCTAGTGCTGGGATTGGTGGTGTGAGTGCTGCACCCACCCAGTGGTGGTTGCCGATATACAATGTAAGGATTGGAAGGAGGCATGCTTTTCCCTTTTACCCTTTTCTTTCTTGTTGCTTGCAGTCACCATGAACGGTTGCTCCTTAGCTATGTCATCCTGCCATAGAATCAGTTGAATATGGACTGAAACCTCCAAAAAGTGTAAGCTAAATAAACTTTTCCTTTCTTCATTTTGGGTGTTGGGTATTTTGGGCCAACCAGGAGAGAAAAGTAACCAAGACATGGGAGAAGCATCCTTTTGGTAAAATCATATGTGTGTGTCCCTCCTCAAGCTCCCCTTCCTTATGGAAAGGGAAGACCTACCTTCTAATGAAGAACTCATTCAAATTGTCATGGAATTTGAAGTTAAAGGATATTGAGAGAATGATTTATACTCTCTCCAGTCCATTCCTTACTTTCTGAACATGCATTCATACCATTATTTCCATATTCAGATTTCAGGGGGCTAAAAATCCTCTATAATTTGATAGTTGACTCACCTTTATTAGAAAATTGAAACCACATTCACCTCAATTCCATAGAGATAAAATCCCAAGATTCCAGAAACTCTAGATGCCTGTTTCTCTCATGGTTTTACAATTCTGCATCAAAGTTATATAAAGTATTGGTCATCTAAATTGTAGATTATCCACTATTAACACTCTGAATGCAAAATTTTAGTAAAAAAGAAAGCACTAAAGAGAAATTCAAAGTAGATGACAACTAAAGTTATTTTTCCAATTTGCATCGAGACTATTTGCAGCTCCATTCCACTACTGCTGCTCTTACTCTGACCTACGTCATAAGTCTCTCGCCTTCTCTCTCTCTCCATCTCTCCCTCTCAAAACCTTTACACTAAGCTATATTCCTAGCCCTTTTATGTATTTTTTGAGACAGTAGCCTAGATAGGCTAAATCTTATGATTCTCCTGCCTCAGCTCCCCAGAGTACTGGCAATACAGGACTAGGCCATCACACAGAAATTTTTCAAATTTTATTTTGAAATAAAGTCTCCCTCATTTTCCAAAACTAAACTAGAATTTGTGTTCCTCCTAGCTCAGCACTTCACACCCAGTAATGAAAACTACAAATATGCACTGCTAACCATAAACTTCTTTATTTCCCCTTAACTAGCACCTCAATTTACTGGGATTCTTTTTCCAGTTAGTGACTCAGATATTCATTGCTAAGAGCTGTAACTAAGGGGTTTGCACCACGTAAGGTTAGAGTGATTCACCTGTATTGTTAGTGGTGGCACACTGAGGCCCACCTTGTCTATTATCATACTCCTCTTCTTCCTTTTGTGCAGAAATAATCTTACTTTTGTAATAATCTTATTTTTGGTGACCCTCATCAATTATTCCAATCCAAGGTAATCTCATCCCTTTCCTATTCATATTGCATATGGAAGATCCCAAAATGACTCAAAGGACATGGAAAACTTGCAATTTAGTGAAATAATTCAGGGACCTGAGGTGGGATATTTGGTTTCTTAGGTAATCAAAAACTAAATGAGCAATAAGACTCAAAAGCAATAAAATAGGCAACAGGAAACTGAACCACAAGATTAGATCAATTTAGATCAATTTAGGCCACATAATCACCTTTGAACTGATATGTCATTTGGCTTTTTCAGAGAGACTTACACTTAGTACCTATCTATCTATCTATCATCAATCTATCGTCTGTCACCCCTCCAATATCTCTCCCTCTCCCTCTTCCTTTCTTGCGCCCCTCACCCTTCCCCTCCCCTCCTCTTCCCTCTCCCTCTCCCTCTCCCTCTGGTCCCTGTCCTCTCCACTTACTATGAATGCATCATTACACATCAGCTGTGGAGATAGAGTCAACATGGGTGTTATGGAACAGGGAAGCGGGCGCCAAGCAGTAAATTCAGATGGAAGCATGGTCTGCTGTTGAACTGGATCTGCAGTAAGGAAAATGTGGAGGGAGCTCATAGCAGATGTGTCTATGTAGAGCTGCCACCATTAGGAGTTTGAAAATAAGCGTCTGGTGTTAGATCTACCTCACTCTTCACAGGAGAAGCGAAGAGCGGCCTGGATGGAAAGCAGGGCAGTGTGAGACAAAGCTGGAAACTGCCCAGTACCCTTTGCATGTGTGTCACTGCCTAGGACCTCTGCTTTCCAACTGTGCCTAACATTTCTTCTTTCTTTTTTTTTCTTTTCATTTATTTTCTTCTCTTTTTTTAGTGGAAATTGTAACAGGTTAATTTTTATAAAGATAGCATGAAAAATATAGAGATAGAATAAGGAAACATACATAATCATCTAAAAACACTTTTGCTAATATGTTACTGAGAAAGAAAAGTATATATTTGATACACTATGATGAAAAGTACTACTTTTCCGGACAGAATCTCAAGTAGTTTCCCTCCATAATTAGAATTTTGGATTTCCACACCAAATCGGACCAAGTCAGCAACATGAATGTTGCAGCACTGAAGTTTCCCTTATCGTGGCTTCTAGGTTAGTGGGTTGCTACAAGCACTATACACGCCATTCTTCATAAGTGCGTGTATATTTACATGCTACTTGCTAACTGTGGCAACACGTACTGGAGCACACTTGATCAACACATCTTCACAAAGTTAATTAGCATTCCTGGTTAATAATTTAAAGTTTATTTCTGCAACTCCCTGGGTCCCTCCAAGCTAGGTGTATATAGTTGTGATGAAATCGGTTTTGATGGGCTGGGGATCTAGCTCAGTGGCCTAAGTGCCTGCCCAGCAAGCACAAGGTCATGAGTTCAATCCCTGGTGCCACAAAAAAAAAAAAAAAGAAGAAATCAGTTTTGATAAGACTGTGACATCCACAGGCACAAGATCGTCAATGACTCTTTAATGAAACTACACTGGACCCACACTGTTCCAAAGTTCACAAAGTTAAACATACACTGCATTGTATATCTACATTTATGTGTGTATATGCCTATGTTTGTAAAGGATTATTGCAAAACAAGATACGTATAGTAACTATAACTCTGTGCACATCTTTAATAGTTAAATTATGAACATTTAGTTATACCATCATATTTCACCAAGTAAAAAACAAAACAATCAATAATATGGAAACAGCATATTTTGACAGATAAGTAGTGATAACTTTGTGTGTGTGTGTGTGTGTGTTGCTATTTGATGAGTGAGAAAAAATGTTAGACAGAGGTTTTTGTTAACCACATAAAAAATGTGATGAATGCTTAATGTGTTTGGGGCATCACAAATAGCTACTAGTGGACAAAGTGCAGGACAAATATAATATTTAACAAGAGAGCAAAAATTCAGATTGAGGATGACCTTACATTTTAGGACATTTAAACTTAATGTTGGGGACATTTGGAAGCCAATTAATATTTTAAATTTTGTATCAATGATCAGTTTGTTTTTCAGATAAATAAATCATGAGGAAGTTTAAGCTCTGGATTAGAGATCCAAGAGACTAGAGCAGAGAGACCTGTTAAAAAAAATTGAGAGAGTTCCGAAGAGACACAATTCAGAACTAAACAGGGCTTAGGCTGTAAGAACTGAGATGAAATAAGAAATTTGAAATTCATGGTGATTGCCAAATCCGATGTCTAGGTCACTAAATAAGGATACAGGGATTCAAAAATATGTAAAAGATGATTCTGAACTTGGTATTCTATTTTGGGTGGATGCATGGAGAGTAAAGCTAATTTAAATTTATATTGGAGGGAGTTTAGGCTTGAAATATCAAAGTGAACGTCACACAATCCATCCAGAATTACTGCAGGGATTCTCAAGGAAGTGCCCATATAGTTAGTCTTCAGTTTTCTAGAGAAGAGTTTCCCAGGGAAGGGGATTGGAGGAGTGGGGGAAGAGGGGATAGAAGAGGGGACACATTGAACACATCAAATGATATATGTCATCCCAGATTTGTAAAATCAGATTCTTGAGAGATAGAGCCTTGAAGAATGTAATTTTAAACTTCCCCAGTAATCCTGACTTTTGATTAGGTTTGTGAGCTGGACTGTTGACTTGTACAATTTTGGGTTGCCAATCATATCACAGTCTTGACTGTGGGAAGTGGACAATACACACAGAAAAAGGCAGCAGCCTTGATTGTGAAGAATTCAGAAGCTTTCTTAATGCAGAGGCACACAAAGATGAGTCATAAATGGAAACAAATGCTAACAATAAACCAAACTTATCCCAAACTGAAGTAATAGAAACAAAGATATCTTTGTGAATATCCACAGGGCAATTCACAAGGTACTGAGATAAGACAAGACTTCTGTCATACAAGTTTGCAAATTTATTTTTATTAAATTTGAACCCTAGATCCATGAAGATAGGACCTTTGTTGTTTTTTACAGATAAAACTCCAGTGCATACTATAAATCTTAGAAACCAGAAGGAGCTCAACAATTAGTCACAGAGGGGTTTAGCCAGTTATCTAATATATATCAAGTTTCTACAATTTTTCTAGACTGAATGTTAAGTGAGATATATGTATATATATAATTGATTACCTCTGCCTAAGCAAAGACGATAGTTTAAGAACTGAAGACAGATGCTGCTATGTGCACATTAAGATTAAAGAAGCATTATAGGTACGTGGAGTGGAGAAGGAACAAAGGAGCCTTGAAAGGTCAACTAAAAGTACAGAAACTCAGGCTCAGACTGGTAAAGATGCAAAACACCACAACAAATATGTGCAGGTGCACAATAGCAAAATTGTAGCATAATTAAGACTAAAAGCATACATTCATAGACAAATCTTTTTATATAATTCTTTATTACACAGTAATTGTTAATGTGCATGTGCTCAATTTTGAAGTTAGTTTTATTGGTACACTTTAGATATACAAAATGATCACATTCATCCTATGGAATTTGTACCTGTACATGATACATCTTGATACTTCTTTTTTTCCCAATCCTCTCCCTTCTCTTTTTTGATAAAGATTTGTAAGAACCTCTAAGATCTCAGGCTACACTGTGCACTAAGTGCTCTACTTTGGTACACACTGAGAAAAGCTTTCCTCAGCCCTAAGAGGGATATTCCATAATTCTGACTTTTCCCATCACCAGTGCATAATTTCATATCAAATTAGTTTCATTCTGACAATTTTTGAAACCTTTTTCTTATGACAAGTTGCCATAATAAAGTCAGGTACGTAGTATGAGAGAGACTAACAAAAAAAAAGTTCTCTGTTTTACTAGGCTAGGTGATCTATGGCTTTCCAACTATCCCTTTGCAATTTATCAGCCTGTTATAGTCAGGGGTCGCAGGGAGAAAGATTATAATCAGGACACAGAATGTATAATATTATTTATGATGGTTACCCAGTGTTAAACACAAGAAAGTGCAGGAAATCTGTCCACAACACCAAAGTCTGTTCTAGGAAGGCCCAAAGGCCAGCAGTAGAAGCTAGAAATTCTATGCCAGCAGGATGAAGGATCTGTGCTAGTAGGTTGAGGGTTCTATAGTGGAGCCAAGAAGCAATGCTCAAATAAGAACCAGGGCTCCCCGAAAAGTACCACAGCCATCCTCAGCGACAATGAGCTCCCGTGCTCCTTCGATGATGAGAACAGTCAAGTACATGCCAGGAAGCCAGCGTGACAACTTCTCCTGGAGTTTGAATAGCAGCCATCTTCCCCTCCAGAGCCAGGAAACGATGCTCAACATAAAGACCAGAGCTCCCCAAAGTGAACCACAGCCACTCTCAACAAGGTCCCGAGCTCCTCCAATGATAATAGCCAAAGTCATATTGGGAAGCCAGCCTGACAAGCTCCTCCAGGAGAACCAATGACTCCAAACAGCAGCACTTAGGTGAACCCACAATGCTACTGCTCTTCCTCTCCATGTCTCTCTTTATGCTGGCAACCTTCCTCAGGTGGATTGTCTAAATGCAGCACCATGCTGATTTAATTCAGCTCGTGCCAAGTTGACCACCAGTTTTTAATCCATAACACAGCCTTTCTTGACATTCTGGAATAGAAATTAGACAGTCTCAGAAGATACTTCAAGGTTGACTAGGTAGGAAGGTCAAGAAGGGAGAAAAATATTGTCAAAGAAATAGTTGATCACTGAAGCTTTTCTAATTAGGTTGTTTTCAGAGATAGAAGAGATTTTAGTATGACTGAAGTGCAGCATATTGGGTAGGGAAGAGGGTCACAGGAAGAAAACTCTTAAGAGAGAAGCAGAAGTCAGACTCATGCTGCATTCACCACTGTGTTCCCAGAGGCCCAAGTGCTACCTATGCACTATCCAAGAGTAAATGCAAAGCTCCTGAAGAACTTAAAGCAAATAATATGATAAAATTTCAAAGATCAACCTAGAGGTATTATGGCATCTTGTGCTAAGAATAGACTAATTAGGTGATTATTGCAATGGCCAATACGAGAGTAAATAAGATCTCAAAAAAGAAAGATTGGATTCAAGAAATCTAAGTAAATCTACTTTGAGTTCTAGGCAATGAGTGGAGATGAAATACAATATTGGGATCACGCATTGTGGATTTCATGAATTTACTAAGGTAAGAAATTCAAGAACAGAGAAAGTTAGGAGAAGACAATAATTGTCATTTTGTACCTGTTCTTGGTTAAGATATCTGTGGGACATGCATGAAGAAGCCACTAAGGATTTTTGAGCTCAAAAGAAAGATCTAATTGGAAGATATATAGGTATTAGTGCATATGGAGCTCTCATTATCTGGGGTAAGTATTCCTGTCAAAAAGGAAAGTGAATGATCTCTCTCTAGAAAACTCCCAAAAGTGTGATAAAATTAAAGTTAACATATACCAGCAGTTGAGGGTGGTAGAGAAAGAAGAACCATCAAAAGAAATTGAGAATCCCTGAGCATAACATTAAACTCCAAAGAGAAAAATGACTAAAAGTTGAGTATCAGTCTGTGATCTAAATCAATTAAGTGCTCAATTCTCATTCCTCGTGGGTGAAGAGCAGCCAGTGTTGTGAAAGCGACACTGCTGACCAAAACACATAACACTTTTTTCAGATTGATCCCACAGTTAATGTTTTTATGCCATAAGTTAACCAATAAGTAAGATTATTTGTCACTTTGCCTCCAATTATTTTTCTTCTCAAATGATCTCTTTATATATATATATATATATATATATATATATATATATATATATATATATAAAGGCTTTTATCTGCCACTTTCACTCAGCAATAATTGAACATAGATTGAGAAGAATTTTAAATGAATGTCTATGGCTTGGAATATGAAGGAATCTGACCACCCCACTCTGCAATAGCAAACTTCCCAAGAAAATTACAAAGTTTGTAGAAGAAAATTAACTACTTATCTTATACAATTCATAGATGTGAGTCACTCTAAATTTTGTAGTAAGCAGTAAAAACAATGGAACTTTATTGTTATTGTTAAGCTGAAGATTTACAAAAACCATAGTGAAGTCCTGTCACTCTAGGTCAAGTATGAAGAAGAACATTACTGTATCTCTCTAGTACATGACATTGCATGTGACAACCAAATCTTTCCTGTTTGACTAAGAAAAGGACATATAGAAACCTGTAATCTTTTAAATTATGTCTAGTTCTTAGTGATAATCATTAGTGAAGTAATGAGTTTCAGTATGTTAAATAAATAATGTGAAAATTAAATAGAAAATGCCACGTAAATTAACCAGTGATAGGTAGTTCATTGAGAGTTTACATGACATTAGAATTTAAGTTGGCAATCTCCACAAATAATATTTATTTACCTGCTTCCACATTTACTAAATAGTTTTAAATACATTATTCTGCTCTTACCAGACAATGCAGGAAATCGAAGGCACAAAATGAAATGTATTATCCTATGAAATAATCTTGTTTTAATATAAAAAATATGATTGAAGAACTGGCCTTCCCAAATAAAGCCAAAGTTCTCTAATAAAAAGTTAAACTATGATAAAAGTAAGTTAAAAAGGGACATAATTGGTTGCACATATGTGAATACATCATTGAGCTCTCACTAATCTTTTAATCTATTTAATTCAGAAATCTTAAATTAGGTATAGAAGAAACTCATGCTATTAACCACAACTGTGGGACAACCCATTAGCGATGGTCCATGAAGTTACATGTCTTTCTCCTCTTGTGATAAAGAGTCATCAAGTGTTCTGATTGATTGGAAAATCATAGGTGTTTTCTAATTACACAAAGTAGCTGAATCTAATTTCCCTTACTTTATGTGAATCACATTAAAATGACATGAAGAAAAAGTGCATTCTGTAGTTGATATTAGTTTTTAATATATTCCAGGATCAGGATGAATGATTATCTTTAGTAGATTTAAATGTCTTAGAGTGGAAATGGAGAAAACATTGTATCCAGCTGTTTCCTGATCAGTCATGGTCTATAGCTTATCACTATATATATATATATATATAATGATTTGTGTCTGGGTGGCCCCCCAAGCCTTATGTAGTCATGGAAGCAGCTAAATCTAACATTTGTGATTTCTTTATTGTCTGGTGCTGGGATTGGCCATGTGAGTTCTGCACCTGCCCAGGCGTGGAGCAGGCATACAATGTAAGGTTGGGAAGGAGGTATGCTTTTCTCTCTTTTGAGCTGTTGGTTCTTCCTGCTTGCAGCCACCATGAACAGCTGCCACTCAGTCATGCCACCCTGCCTTGGAGCCAGCTAAGTATGGGCTGATATCCCAAAACTATAAATAAGCTTTCCCTTCCCTAATTTTGGGTGTTGGGTATTTTGTCTCAGCAATAA
Organism: Cuniculus paca; assembly: GCA_004365215.1. NCBI lineage: Eukaryota > Metazoa > Chordata > Mammalia > Rodentia > Cuniculidae > Cuniculus > Cuniculus paca. Next base: position 9,378 of record RJWT010007370.1, on the reverse strand, counting down.
GAGAAAAGTAATGAATATATATATATATATATATATAGAGAGAGAGAGAGAGAGAGAGAGAGAGACAGAGACAGAGACAGAGACAGACAGATGTAGATATATAGAGAGATATACATGTAATATATAACACTTGTTGCATATATTGTATGTATATTGTTATATATATATTTTTTTTTCCCAGATACTCATACAGTTGGTTTCCGAGTTGTTTTACCACTCAACTGAAATATTGTGCTATATAAGATTTCTACTTTGGCTAACTAAAGTGATAATCCCAAACTTTAACACCCAGTTTTATTTTGCTAATTGCACAAAAACTTTATTAAGAAAAATCTTACATATTTATCTTTTATTCTTCATCATTGTGCATAATTGTACTGGAAATTCTCTGTCTTAATCAGCCTGAATCCCTTGTGCCTATAATAGACCCTACTAAAGAGAAGTTTACTATTTTTTGTACTCATTCATCAGATTAAGCTATTATTATAAAGTCATTGACAAAATTTTCTAGATTTTATGACACAATCATATCCTTAATAAAGGTATACTCCCAAACATAAACAAAGTTTCTAAAATCAATCAAATATCTTTTGACACATGATAAAGAAAAAACTCAGATTTTAAATAAATATAAATAGATTCACAATTGTGAGCCGCAGTAAAACTAGAAAGAAGAGTCAGAGACATGTGTGTTTACTGTATCATTTGGCAGAGTACATATAGAAAAACTAAATTAACAACCAATTGGTAAGAATAATCACTATCTCCGTTCCCCTTTCCAGTTTTAAGCATGGATTCAAGTAAATGTACTTCCATTAAATGTCTGGCAACTCTCCATGTGCTCTTAATTTCTACTTCCAATTTAGAAAAAAATCTTAGTCCAAAAAATAACTTCCTGAACACATTTCTTAAGAGCACAGAAACAATACTTGAACTCTCTGGAGGAAATTATTCAAAGACTCTTTAAAGCACCCTGTTGGAATGAAAAGGGTATGGGGTTGAAAGAACTTCTGATTTTCTCTCAGGGATCCAGAAGGATTGGAAGAGAATCACTCCCACTCATTAAAGAACAAACAAAGGTGGACGAATAAAAAGTCTTGAAGATTTTTCTAAGTCTAGATTATAGGACAGTAAACTTGTTCAGAATCTAATGAGTGGGAGACAACAAGACCTAGAAAACACACACATATACACTGGCTTATTTGGGTACGCATAACAAGATATGAAGAATAAGCATTTCTCTAGAGAGACTAAAGAATTAGTAGAGGATTGCTTTGCATTGGCAAGAGAGTGTATGTGTTACTGAGGGTCACAAAACTTGAAGTACTAGAGCCTTATTCAAAGTGTTTTCCATGATCCTTGTTGGGTACTTATAAGAAAAATGAGAGTGTTAAGAATTGTTCCTTGTGGTGGAGTCTCAGGAGAGGGGAAGAGAATAGATATTTCAGGAAGAGTATACACTTCCCCAGAACTTTCTCCTCCATTTCTCTTACAGTGCAAAAGCTTTCTTCTATGGAGGAACAGGCAACAGCCATCACTTGCCTAAGGACACTAGAAAACCCATTGTAGTTTAGAAGAGAGAACTGGGTGAGGACTACTCCTTGTGAATAGGAAAGGGGCAGTGTGAGCTCAGAAGAACTTGGAGCGAGGCAGATGAAATGATCAATCTTTGAGAGTTCATGCATACAAGGCCTGACTAATGGGCCAATCACCCTCAGGCTAAATAGCAGTGTTAAATAAAAAATACATTTAGAGTACTACTGAGTGAGAGAAAAATGAAGGACAAGAGGAAAAGGAAGAGGTATCCTTTGGTGTAAAGCACCTAATGCAGAGGGTAAAGCCAATGCAAAGAAAAAGTTCTCTGAGAAGCCACCTATCACCCTGTATCATGCAAACCTGAAACGTGAACAATTTTTCAATCAATGGTTTTCATGTAAGTCCTATAAGAAGGAAAACATACCTATTTCCAGACATAAACACTGTTTACCTCTGTCTCTACTATGTTGTCCAACATATTTGACTTTCAGAAATAAATGACACCTGAAAATTGAAATTCAAATAACAAATAACAAAACTGTTCTCTAATTAGAAAGTCATCAGAAGAAGATTAAGATAAAATGCTTATTAGTACTATCTGACATAGAATCTCTAAAAATTTATGACAATATATTAAAAGCTTCAGTGGAAAGATAGAAAGTCTATAAGTAAAGAAGAATAATTTCAGCAGAGAAGTAGAAGTAATATAAAAACAGTCAAGTGTAAAGTATGGAAATTTAAAACAGTGCTAGAAATGAGAAATATTTTTAGTATGTTCATCGATAGACTTAATACATCTGAGAAAATAAACAGCAAACTTGAATATAAGTTGATGAAATTTACCCATACTTAAAAAAGAAAATAAAAAAGGAACAGAAAATAAGAAGGTAGCCAAGACCTGATAACAATCTAAATTTTTTTCATATATGCAAAATTGGAATCTGAAGACAAGAATAAAAGGAATGAAATGTTTAAAGAAGTAATGGTCAAAAATTTTTCTTTATTCTAGAATTAGATTTATGTGACATTCTGGAAATGGCAAAACTATAGGAAAAGAAGAACTGTGATTGCCAAAGATTTGGATTGGGTGTGGGAATGAGAGTAGAAACTGGATGTAGAATTTGGCATGAGGGAATTTTGGTAGTCATGAAACTGTGTCCTGAGTAACTGTTGTGGTTAGCACATGTCTCTATGCATCTGTGAGATCCAATAAGACTCAAAATCGTGGAGTTTTACTGTATGTGATTTTTCAAGCAATTCACCAGGATGTCAAGCAACTCAAGATTGAATGTAGACAGCGACAAATTAATTTATCTGTATTATATATCAATCATATAACCACACTGAAAGAAGTGAGAGAAAGGAGTCAACATAAGCAACTTTAGAAATCAGTGTTTAGACTGGATACAATAAAGCTAAACCCGATGGGAACTACATATGAACATTATATTCTGTTAGGTAAATGTGTTTCTCACAGGAGTAAGGATTACCAGTTTGAAAAATTCATATTTTCTAGAATTTTAGAACAATGAATTTTAGAACTCTAGTGCTGAAAAAACAAGAAATTAGGAAAAAGGAAAAAGCTTACTTCAGTCTAGGCCAGGGCTTTAGCTCAGTGGCCTAAGCGTCTGCCTGGCAAGCGCAAGGTCATGAGTTCAATCCCTAGTGTCGAAAAAAAAAAAAAAAAAAAAAAAACCTACCTTAAGTCTTGTGCCTAGGTACAGATATAGACATAGATCTGGGTATAGATGTCCCTATGGGTACAGATAAGGATATAGATTCTGTATGTATCCTGAATTTGGTGTCATCAGTATGAATTCTTATTTCTGACTGCATATATTACATTAATATATGTATCTTTGAGTTTTGTTCCTTGAGAAGACTTCAAGCATCACTATTGAGAAAACAATGACTCCAGAGAACTTGTTTTCAAACATCATTCTCCAATAAAATTACACAAGTTCCCAGATAAAGTGGCAGATTATATTGATTAGTCAAGAAATACACAAAGTAACTGCAGACAATGATGGTGAACCTTTTAGAGTTTTCAATGACAGCAATGAGCCAGCTGTGACACATGTGCCATAGGTTTGCTACCACTAGTATGGAGGATTTTGTGTTTACAGAAAATAATGAAAAGTGAAGAAAAAACAGGTCAAAAAATGGTATATGAAAATGGTACAAGTTACCATTAAGAAATAAAATAAGTAGCATTGACATTTAGTCTTATCCCCTGCCCATAAAGTGAACATCCTTTAGACTACTGTATTGGTTAATTTTGTGTTATTATAACAAATACCTTATAATGAAAAAAGGTTTCTTTAGATTTAATGTGGGTAACTATATAATAATGTAAACCCAATAAAATGCCACTCATATTTATTTGTCTAAGAGGAAACACGAGAAAAAATTAGAACTAATTTTAAAACAGAAACCAATACTTAAAAATATTTTTCTAGTTATATTAAACATCATATGCATTTAAAGAGATGCAAATCAAATTGGAGGTACATAGGACAAAATTGAAAATCAGCTATAAAATTTATGGACTACATGAAACAATATATATTAGACTACCTGAATAAAAGTAATCCCCAAATGTTAATATATTATATTGTTTTTGATCATACTAAAATTATACAATAATGTGCTGTAAAACATACAGTATGGTAGGAGAAGAATGTCAAGAATATTTTCCAAATATAATAACTGAAGAAGAGGCAATGTTAAGTATTTTTGAGGTACCTTCTGACGTCAACCCCACTCAGGTCCTGGACTTTTAATGTTTTTTAAATAAACACTTTACTTTCTAATAAAATAAAAAAGGAAATCTTGAATTTAGGGTTAAGGTTAGGGCTCAGACTCTTACTCTCTTGAAAAATAAGAAACGTAAAAATGAAGGACTCCATTTGATGTTGACATATGTAAGAGCAACCTAAGGCTGGCGTACCTCCTTCTGAGTACCAGCAACATCACTCACCCGATTGTTCTCAGCAGACTGGAACATAAAAACTGGGTATCTACGTGATACAGTCACTTGCTTGGGGGGGGGCACTGTATATGGAAAATGCTTAGTTATAGGAAAAGGAAATATCTATGAATTTTTATTATTTTTATTGTTCATTTTGCTGATGAAGAAATCAGTTTATATGTTTATATTTTGACCAAAACAAACTGACTGATAAAATTGAAGTAAGGGAAAATCTTGGCTAAAAAATAAATAAATAAAAAGTGATCCTGTCATTTGAGAATTGTTAATACCCATAGAAGTGAACACTACTCCCATTCAAGAGCAATATCTATGAATTTAGAAAACTAAATGTCAAAATTCTCAGAGAAAAGAAGGTCTAATCCCCTGGGCAGAGGCTGAGTAAGGGAGTAAGGCTCAAGAGAAATGTGTGACATTCTAGAGCTAAAGACAAATAGAAAGCAGGTGCTGATATTACAAGCAGTCACAGTAAGAAAGGCAGATCTACCGCTGAGGAAAGCATTCCGACCACAGATGCTTTCTGAGCTGTAATACTGAAAGGAAGAGTTATCAAACACAAGAAGAAAAATGCAAGCTATTGCCCTAGGATTGTAAAAATGAGACAAAGAGTGGTAAATCTGAGAATCAACTATAGCAGTGCACATTAAGAAAATATAAAACTTGTTTGTTTGTTTGTTTGTTTGTTTGAGACAGGATCTCCGTCTGTACTCAAGGCTGGCCTTGAACTCAATATGTAGCCCAAGCTGGCCTTGTGGCTTCCTGCCTTGGCCTCTCAAGTGATGGGATTATAGATGTTTACCACAATCAACTGAACAATGTAAAATCTTTAAAACCATGTTTGGAATAAAATGAACAAGAAGGAATAGATCTAGAGTTTCAATTGTAATAGCTGTAATGCTAAAAGCAAGTTGAAATCAGATAGAGGGATGGGTCCTCAGTTTTGGCCTATTTCCTGTTTGTAGTCTCTCTCTCTCTCTTTCTCTCTCTCCCCCATCTCTCTATCTCTCTCTCTCTCTCATCTATCTCTCTGTCTCTCCCTGTCTCTGTCTCTCTCTCTGTCTCTCTCAGTGCATGTTCTCAGTACACAATGATTGCATTCCTTGTAGGGAATTGCTACTGGTACATAACACATCTTAATTCCTTTTTTATCCCTTTTATTTCCACTCCATGTCTTGGTCCCATTCCATTTTGTAAAAGATTCTCTTTGGCAAGGAAAGTAGTCTTTAATTTGAAAGTTCCTCTCAACAGCAGAAGTTGTACAGAATGTTTGAAGTCTCTAGAAAGAAAACAGCAAAAGGAACCTGAACATGCAGATGGATGAATCATTCCATTTCCAAAAAGGTAAACACTAAAGATGCCCAAAATTATAGCACCTAATGTAAACTCCCCAAGATATCTAGTCTGTATTACAAAACAGATGGTCTGTGCACATGCACAAAAGAAAGCACATAACATTTGGGCTCAGCATGATCTCAGTAAATGAAACATGACAAACTAAATTTATTTCCGTTTTTGATACAGCTACCAGAAGGCTAAATGAGAAAAATGCCCCAGAAAATAACGCATCTGGATTTTGGGAAGCCAGTTGACGAGTATCTCAGCTGTTCTTGCAGACAAGCCAGCACAATGTGGGACGGTAATATGCATGGGCTGGACAGGAGCCTGATTCTGTGCCCACACCGGGGTGGTGATTTATGGCTCAGTGTCCAGGCAGGTGCCAAGCGTCTCACACTATGTCCTAATGCTATGTTCTTGGTCTTGTTTTGCTCAGCCTATTCATCAATATCTACTTAAGCTCTCACTGCAGCTGTTTGTGATAAGTATATCAAAGTAGAAGAGAAATTTGCTAACATTTATTCTGGAACCACTGTATGTCTGTCATAACATATTTAAAATTATTCTTGCAACATTCCTCTAAGGTGTGGGACCTTATCCTCATTTTAATGGGAAGGAAATTGAAATTCAGAGAGCTGAAATACTTGTCCCATACCTAGTGTTGGTTGAACAAGTGAACAGGTTTTCACAATTCCAAAGTTTATGGTCTTTCCACTGTATTATGCTATCACACACAAAAAAAATCAACTGTAGAATATGATTATAATAAATTTATTGCTGGCTTCTGCTACATAAGTAGGCATTTAGTGACCAAATTAATGGAAACAATTACTCAACCATGCTCTGCAGTGGCCTGTCTGTACTTAGTTATGTGTGCTGTTCTGTGTTACATGTTAAAAAAGATGCATACAATGCAGAGCATGGCAAGAACAACCAAGGTTGGAAAGTAAGCCACAAGAACATTTGTCTGACCAACAAAAGACTTTAGATGTCACAATAGCTGTTTTCAAACACCGGAGGGACAGTGAGGGAGAGGAAACATCCAGTAAAATATGAGCCCTGAAATATGAAATCAATACTGTTTAAAGACAGACCACTATGTTGTTTGCATTTTGCAAACAACAGGGTATTGCAAGAAAAGGAATATTCTACTCTATGAGGTACAAAATGATTTGACAGACAATAAAACTGATACATTTTCTGGGTTGTTGCAAGGAGAATTTTTAGCATTGAATGAGAGACAAAATGATTCAAGGGTCTCTAAATTTCATTGTATATTTGTCCATAGTTGCACTTATTATCTTATCCTCTCAGACTTCTAATTCAATGTGGATCACACTACCAAGAACATTATATGTTTGTTATTATTGTTGTATTACATGACACATTATAAATAACATTTTAAAAGGGCAAGTAAGTCACTTATTCATTTGGATGAAACCAGTGCTTTACAATTATTATGCCCAATCTACCTGATCTCTATATCCTGAATTTTATCCCAATAAAACACAAATAAAGACACACTTCTTTTCCCTCTGTTTACTCTCTAGCCACACTTCTCTACAAATACCCCACTCAACTTTTCTTCCTTTCTTTTGCAGTCACTGCAGTCTAAGGTATCCATGCTACTCTGTGATTCCAGTAATAACTATATCATATTCTCCGTCAGTTACTTTGTTACTGTGTTAAATTATGTTCCTTTGTTACTAAGGAGAGAAATAATGCCTTAAACTTGTGTTTGAATCCACGGTAAGTCTTCCTCATCAATTAATCATAGAGTTAGTACCTAAAGGCTTCCAAAATCTTCAAAATACTCAAATTTTGAAAATTTGTAGTTTGGTTTCAAAGCATAAACAGAAAATTGCCCAGAAAAAGTTACTGTATAATAGAGGACCTTAAAATGCTTTAAGAATTGAATTTTACTCTAGTTATTTATCATTTTTATTTAATACATTCAAGTTTCTGTTTATATATCTTGTGATTTGGGAAAGGTATTTTAAAAAGATGGCCAAATGATTTTATTTTTACACAATAAGTCACTGTGGGTTAGGCATGCAGCAATTACTGAAATAATTCTTGCTCAATTAAATTTTATTTATTTTAACAACATCTGATTTCAAGACTTAATTTAAAGCTACATTAATACAGTGTTGTATAAGTAAAAGCATAAACATATAAATAAATGGAACTGAACAAAAAGCTTAGAAATAGACTCACATATTTACAGCCAAATGATTCTTTGAAAAGATGTAAAATCAATTCAAAGGGAAAAGGGAATTCTTTTCAACAAATAGTGCTAGAACATGTGATATTTGTAAGATAACAAAAATGAAAATTAACCCTTACATGATATCATACACACTAAAATTAACTGAAATGAACCACAGATATAATGTTAATATCAAAAAAATAAAGCCGGAATAAGTATAAGAGAAAAATTGTATAGTCTTGAGTGTAGACAGATTTCCTGGTCACAAACACACCAAACATAATTGAAAACTAATAAAGTTGACATAAAAGAATTAAATGTAATTGCTTTTTAAAGGTATTCATAAATATGTAAAATTATTGCATGTTTGACAAAACAGGCTATTAAAAATCAAGATGAAAACACATTTGCAAAACATGTATTTAATAAAAAATTTATAAGCAGACTATGTGATAATTCTTACTACTCATTAACAATAAGAGAAGAAATTCTCCTAAAAATAGGCCAAATATTTTAAGATGTTTTGCCAATGAAAATATATAAGCAGGAAGCAATTATTTTGAAAACAAGGCCAGTATCACCAGTCATAGGGAAATGCAAATAAATGCTACTATCAGAGGGTACTTCTACTTTTGATCAAGATGGAATAATAGTTGTCAGAAAAACAATTTGAAAGAAAAGCGTTTCATTTTGTTCCGTGGTTTCATTCCAAGGAACGCGGGCTCCATTATGGGCAGAACATCATGTTGGAAGGACTTGGTGAAGCTAAGTAGTTCACTCCAGGACAACCAGGGAGGAAGAAGCTAGTGACGAGGTGTAATGCCAAAGCTCACACCCCATAACCCGCTCCTTTAAACTGGACTCCACATCCTGTTTCTATCACCTCCCGATAAGGCCATCAAACTATGAAGTCATCAGTGATGACTCCATCATTTTCCAAAATTTGATCAGCAACCAAATCTTTAACTAAGTGTAGTTTTTTTGGGGGAGGTCATATTGATACAGGGGAATTAAACTTCTAACCCATTATGTCTGGTATGGGTTCGTGTTCTCTAAAATCAAAGAATGAATTTTAGGAACAGCAGAGGTTAAGGGCAGAAAATATCTATTGGGAGAAAGAAAGCTTCTGTCAGAGAGACAGAAGGGGTCCCGAGTAGGTTGCCAAAGACTCTGTCATTTTAGGGACTTTTTATAGGGTAGATGGGTCCACGGTGGGGAAGAATGGAAATTCCTAAGGTGGGCATAAGGTGGGACAGAACTATGGTTAACCAATAAGGTTAACTGCTCAGGTAAAATTGATTAAGTCTGG
>RJWT010007369.1:0-27721 GCA_004365215.1 Cuniculus paca | reverse complement strand
GGGTTGTAGGACTGAAGTTTCTGCTTCCTTGCTGACTGCACCCAGAGCCACTCTCAGCTTCTAGATGTCCCTTATGTTACTCACCATTTGGCCCCCTCATGCTTACAACCCGCAATGGAGTTTCCCTCCCATCACACTCCTGACGTTCTCATTGAATCTCTTTCTTCAGGACGTGCCCAGACCACTGGAAGGGTTACATCTTGGCTGTGCATTAATGACTGTCCCAAGGCTGTCAACCTCTTGGAAGAGGACTTTATGCAGTCACAATCTCAGTGACCATTTGCTTCATATTGTGAACTGATAAACACTTCACTCTGGGAGACAAGATGCATTGGGGAACTTATCCCATGCCCCAGAAAGACATAGGAAACCACAGACCTGAGAGGCTAGAGTGACCTTGATCACAGGGCCAGCCTTAGAGAGCACATCTGAGTCAGGCACTCAAGTTTTGTTTCAAATGAATAGCTTCAACCATAGAATTTTGTCAAGTGAAATATGAATGGAAATCTACTGTATAAAATATATACACTTTTAAATAACACTTTATACATTGTGAAGGGCCAGGGATTTAGCTCAGTGGCCTAAGCACCTGCCTGGCAAGTGCAAGGTCGTGAGTTCAATTCCCAGTGCTGCAAAAAAAAATTTAATTAATTAATTAATATATTGTGTTTCATCCCTAAATGCTTAATATTTAATTCTCATAACAGTATGAAATAAACATTATTATTATTATTATTACTACTACTACTACTACTATTGTCATTCCCATTTTATAGTGAAGAACTCAAGATACAGAAAAATGAAGGGCCTTGCCCAAGATGATTGAGTTTGATTTTTAACCCAGGAAAATGGGTTCACAATTCTTGGGCAGTTTACCATGATGCTATTGTTACAGAGGGTGTTACAGAAAGGCTGGGTCTCTCCATCAGTATTTATGCTCATCCCCTCACTCCTGGAGAATTCTTCAGTGCACCCCTTCTAAGTAAACACTTTGGAAACTCAAGGTTTTGCTTATGTAGGTGGCTGATGCCCAGTGGACTTCCTGGCAGCCACCTTTATTGAATAGCTTCTCAATGAAGCCATGTGTAATTTCTTTTTACTTTTGGAATGCACATATTAACCTTTCTGGAGCCATGAACCTAGTCTCAGCTTGTAATCTGTCTCTTGCCACTCCCTTTTTCTCCATGTCACAAATGGGCACTGTTGTATATATCTCTTCATCCGCTTGGAGCTTTGCTGTCTCTTTTAGCTGTCTAGCTGGTCTAACATTGCTGTTATCCTAACCTATGTGCCGTACACTGCACACTTCATCTTCCTAACTCCACTCAGAATGTCATTTTCTGTTCATCCTGCTACCATGGCTCCTCATTACCCGCCAAAAAAAATCTGACTCTAAGAGTGACATTTGCAGCTGCAACTGGTCCAACTGCACTGATTGTCCCATGGCTTAATCCATTCTGGGTACCTGAATCACCCATTCCTCCTATAACCTCCACAACACTTCCATGCAGAAGATATTATGTTACCTCCTCCAGGTCTCAGCTCCAAACTTCCAGAGCACATCCTTCGTGGGGCACTTGATTTTTTTACCTTCTCCTATGATTACAGTAACTTTTCTAGCTTATAAGACTCTTGAAAACAGTGAATACACTCATCATTTAATCCTCTATTGAATGGAACAACCACTTGTATATAATGGGTTCTAAATAAGCAAACAGTAAATTTGTTTTTTTTGGTTTTTTTTGCAGCACCGGGGATTGAACTCACGACTTTGCGCTTGCCGGGCAGGCGCTTAGACTGCTGAGCTAGATCCCCGGCCCTGGTGTTTTTGAGACAGGGTCTCACTATGCCGTTCAGGCTGGCCTTGAGCTCACTTTGTAGCCCAGGCTAGTCTCAAACTCACAACGATCCTCCTGTCTCAGCCTCCCGAGTGCTGGGATTACAGGCGTGAGCCACCACGCCCGGCTCTGCAAACACTAAATTAATCGTCCTCCCCAAGGTCCTGGAAAATAGTGGAATAGCTAGTACTGTCACTCTCATTTAATAGATCAGTAAACCAAGGCTCGGAGATGATGAGTAACATGCTTATCTTCACACACACAAAATAATAATAATCAGGGCAGACACACAGATCTGCTGGATGGTCACCAAAAAAAATCTTTGAAATGGAATTGTTTCCTGGCATATTCAATTATGATCAGTAATTATTTTTAGAGAGTCAACATAATTTGTGACTTTGAGCAATGGTTCCTAATTGGGGTACACATCACAATTGTCCAGCAAGTTTTTTAGAAGGTCAACTTCAGTTCTTCTAGAAAAGAATCTCGAGGAAAGAGGTTAAAATGTGCATTCCAAAAATAAAAAGAAATTACAAAGAGATAGATCCATTTTTTAAATTCCAGAAGACTCTGGTGTGTCCCTCTGCTTTAGAATCACTGATATAAGAAGGTTCCTGGCAATCCCCTAACATTTCAAATTGCCTCCTTTAATATGTAAAATTCTATAATATTTCCATAATTAATGATCCACTTAGATATTGCTTTCTCCTTAAATGCAAATTAACTTTAAGTCATACTGCTCATTCAGTAAGTATCCAGGAAACAATACAATGAGAAGAATGTCTACATTTGTCTCATGGTCCTTAATTTCTGTTACATATTATTTATTATCTTCCCTGTCTTCTATTAGATTATTTCTTTCCAAAGAGTCTCAGAATTTATCTTGTATTCCCAACTTAGTCACTGGTCCAGCTCCTGTATGTAGTCATTCTTGGGTGAAATGCATATATTCATGATCACAAGACTCAAGCAGTTAAGGCACCTTTCCGAAGAGCAGACTGAAAGTCTGATAGGCACAGTCAGTTTCCTTCCGGGTGATCAGGGTAGTGTTTCCCTAATCTCAAAGCCTGTTTCCTCCTTTGTTGAAAAGGCTCATAGTGAATGAGAAAGAGACTCCCTGTCCCACTCATCTTTGTGCATTGGACCTCTCATGGTGTATTTGAGCTGCTGGTGGGGAAGTGGAGGCAGAGGTGTCTTCAGAATGCTTGCAGTCAGCCTGCAGACAACCACCCACTCCGGTGTCCAGCCTGCTTCTGTGTGCATTCCACCTGGGCACGGCTGAGTGGACTGGTGAGCCCTTGGAACATGTGTAGGTGACTATAAAACATGCCCTAACCTTGGAATCTTGACATCAAAAGGAAGAGCCTCAGTGCCTGATAAAAACATGCATTCCTCTCAGCAAACCACTCCAAACGCTGTTTTCTCCACCCTGCTGAGAAGCTTGTCACTGCTAATGTGATTCTTATGATTCTCGCCGCTCTGTAGCCTCTTGATCTTTGCTGAGATCTCTCTGTCCCTGAGTGTGTCAGAAACAAAATGTTCTGACTGGTATCCAGTACTTAAAATAACAGACGCTAGGTTCCTGCTACCACGTCTCATCCCAACACCCCACCTCTCACCATGCCAGGGGGAACAGCCAGCGATCCACAAGCAGACCCAGAAGAAGGAAGGGCCGCTGGTAGACACACCGCAGGCATTCCTCCATATCAATTTAATTTTCCTCCTGGGTTCAGTTTTCAGAAATATCAACTTCTTAAATGGTGGGAAGTGTTTTATGGAAAAATCCTTCCCATTTCTAGAGACAATGACCACACTTGACAACCAAAGCTACCTAAAAGTGCTTAGTTTTGTCCCTTCTAGTATTTGGACAGTGATGGTATAATCAATAATTTAGGGAGGGAGTGAATAGTGCATATTTCTCTATGTCCATTGTTAAGCCTGGAAAATAATACAATTAATCACCTTGAAGCATCTGGGTATATTTGTATTTCCTCTGCCAGAGAGTGAGAGTGGCAGTGTATTGGGCCACGAGCTTGTCAGGTCTTTCTCTTCTTCTCCTGATCTTACAGGAAAATGCCTTTTTCCTTTTTTTTTTTTTTTTTTTTTTTTTTGCATACCAATGGTTCAACAGGGAAGAAATTTTCTTTCTTTAAGACAGGTCATTCTGGTAGTTTCCACTGTCCATAATTCCTTCTGGCCCTCTGGGAGACAGAGTTGTCCCAAACATATTTTTGGAAACACCACAGACCATTGTTTTTATTAGGGGACTGCAAAGCTTTGTAGTAAGATGCTTTGTGTTTTATTTGTTTTCCTTCCTCTGCCCCAGCTGTTTTTGTTTTAACAGCATTGGAGGGAAGGTTAAAGTATCCGTGGCCTCTGTTAACCTAGCCTATCTCTCAAGCTGGCAGGCTTAGAAATCTGAGCGAAGGGAAGAGCAATACACAGGTCGTCTGCAGAGATAGGTTCACCCTCATTTTATTCTCCCTCATTAATGAAGCGAGATTGATAGTGGTTGATCTAAAGCTGAGTGAACATTTGGGAGCAGGTAGTTGTTAGGGGAGCAGGTCACCCCCACAAAATGTACACTCTGAGAACCACAAGTAAGAGGTTGTCCTGTTTGCCCTGCACATTTTTATGTCCCACATATAGCTGAGAAGCAAGGCTCAACCAAGATAAGGTCAGACACCAAAGAAGACCATACGTGGCCTCGAGGGTGGATGAAAATGGGGCTGTTTCTGAGACTTCTGAGTCTGCTTGTTGACACCTTGTGACAGCCAAAATCCATGCCCATTCCCATCCCCAGAGACCCTGATTCAATTGCTCTGAGATACATGCCGGGCATGGGATTTTGCCAACCTCTCCAGATGATTCACAGGTGGCATCAAAGCTGCTGAGAACTACAGCCTTACTGAAAGAGATGATTAACTTTTTGAATACTTGCTGGGTGCCAGATAGAGCACTGAGTACTTTCTCCGCATTGACATCTTTATTTATTTCTCCCAGTCCTTCTGCGAGATAAGCTTATCCCTATTTCACAGATAACACTGAGGCCTTAGGCCTTTAAGTCTCTAGGTAGACTTTGATTCCTAGTCCATTTAACTCCTAAGCCCATGCCTTTTGCACTCAGCAACTTTCTCAGAGAACCCAGAGTTGGGCAAAATAAATGCTCGAACTCACCAGAAGCCTATGTAAGACAGCCTGTCATTTGCCTACTTATCTGACCAAACATCTTCCCAGTCTTCTCTGTCACTTGTGGAAGAAGGATCAGAAACTATTTTATTAGGGACTTTGAACATTTCAAAGGAGATTTGGTTGCAGCATCCAATCGCCAGTCCCCAGGTGCCACTCTGGCAAAGGCAATCGCTATGCCAAATACTCCTACTCTTACAAAGCACTCTTCAAGCAAGGATCTCAAAGCACAATGTAATTAATAAAATTGCCCACATCCTGTCTAGATGAGTAGCGTTTTATATGTACAAATTCTCTCTGCCCCAGGGCCCTCAGCAAGAACATGAATGTTTCCAATTTTGAAGAATGAGCAATAGAGTAATTGAAAGGAGCTGTATTTTGGGCAGCTCCAAAGACCTCAAAGGCATTTATAGTGACCTATATGAGAAAACATGGTGACCACAAAGTGTGTCGTAATGGCTTGTCACCCATACTGTGCTAATGACTGGTTCAAAGATAGAAAAGACAGGGTAAAAATAAAACATCCAGTTCTTACAAGTCAAATACCTCTGAGACTGATATTATGATCCGTTTGGCCAAGTCTCCAGAGGATCTAGAAGCAGTGAAGAGGTGACATTAGCTGATGATCCAGTTACTTGGGCTAATCAAGGCATAGGGGACAGACGGGGCCAATTAAGTAGTGAGGCAGCCCAATGATAGATGAGACATTATAGGCAAGTGCAAAGATAATGCCATTGGGAAAAGCAATTTAAGTCATTTGTGCGCTTCCAGGCCAGGAAATCCTTCTAGTCTTGAGGGGGAACATTTAGGAATCATCAGGCCCAGCCTGATGAAGTCATCTGTTCATTGTGCAATTAACGGCCAGCAAACAAGCCAAACACACGAGGGGGAAGACCATATGGAATACATTTTGGTGGTTGGGATGGGTACCTGTGCCTTCAATTCAATCACCTTTATAACAAATCTTACCACAGCCCTTCTTCTTTTCCTTCTGTCCACCTGCCCTCCTGTGTTCTTATCCCTACACACTGTCTTTCAACGTATGGGTGAATTTTTTAAAATGAAGGCAAATATTTTCTTTCCCAATTTCTAGTTTTGTACTTCAAATATGCCACCCTTTGTATACTCAAAGGCTTCCAAGGGAGGCTTCAGCATATTTCAAATCACTTTTTTAAAGGCGAGGTCTATGTAACAGAATTTATACAGATGGTCCTACACCTCTTCAAATCTCTTATGTTTATGCTGCAAATCCAGAGTTGGAGGGTGGTACATATTATTACTTTTTGAAGGAGGAGGGAAGGAAAAGAAGAGGACCTCAGCTATAAAGTCAACTACACCTGCAGCTACCTGCTTCTTTAAAACCATCTTCCCCTCCCCACAATGTGACCGGTGTCTGTGAGTGCCATGTGGATAAAGACCATGAACTTTCTTCCATCTCCTGTATCTTCTTCCTCTCTGAGTGCCAGTTGCTTTCTCCCTTTTCCTCTTCCCAAACATTAAATGTTGGATTCTCCAGTCCTGCTGGACTCACTCTCTGAACTTTCTAAAGCACATTTCCCTATTTTCAGCCTCACCTGGCTTCCCACTCAACCACACCTGGCTCAGTTCTGAACCACTCTGTGCTCCAAACCAGCACCATTACTCTTGTTTCCTCTACCCAGCATGTTCTTCTCTGGCTTTGTATCTTCCTAGGACCTTCTCATCCATCACATTTTAGTTCACTCCACATTTATTTACTTCCTCATATGTGGTCCAACTTCCCTAATGTGAGCTCTCATAAAGTGCCCTTATCATGCACCTCACCATTGCAGTTCTATAGGCATTTGTACGATTATTTGATTAAAGTGTAGCTTAGCTACTAGAGTATAAGATTCTTCCTCTATGTGCAGTCGCTTTTATAATTTTTTATTAGTCTATCTTTGCAGTATACAATGTTTAAATTCCTTGTGCGAAATTGGTGCATGACTAACACATATTAATTCCTTTTTTTATTCCCTGCCCCTCCCACCCATTCCCCCTCCCTCCATCTCTTGATTCCTTTCCCACTGAAAAGAGATTTATCTCCCTACTTCTTATTATCTATCTTTTATTTTTCTATTTATTTACAATTTAGATTTCTCCTATAAGAGGGAAAATGTGATATTTAAGTTTAGGTATCTGATTCATTTCGCTTAACATTATCATCTCGAGATGCATCCATTTTCGTACAAATGATTCAAGTTTATCTTTCTCTATGAGAGAGTGGTACTCCATTGTGTGTAAATACCACATTTTCTTTTTCCATTCATCTATTGATGTATATATGGACTGCTTCCCAGTTTTAGCTATTATGAATAGTGCTGCTATAAACATGGGTATGTGTGTAACACTGTAACCTGATGTCCTTAATTCTTTTATAAAGATACCTGCAAAGGGAATAGGTAGATCAAATAGAATTTCTATTTTTAGTTTTTTGAGAAATCTCCATGCTGATTTCCATAGTGGTTGTACTATTTTACATTCCCACCAACAATGTACAAGGGTTCCTTTGCCCCACAGTCTTTCCAGTATTTGTTTTTATTTGATTTCTGGATGGTGACCATTCTTTCTAGGATAAGATGGAATTTCAGTGTTGTTTTAATTTGCATTTCCCTAATGGTCCACAATGTTGAGCATTTCTTCATGTATTTGTTAGCCATTTTTATTTTTGTTAAGTGTTTATTCATTCACTTATCCATTTTTGATTGAATCTTTTACTTGGAGAATCTAATTTTTTTTAGTTCTACATAGGACTAGATATTAGTCCTTGGAGGAATAATTGGCAAAAATTTTTTCGCTTGTATAGGTTGACTCTTCACTCTTGGTTTTTTTTTGGTTGTTTGTCTGTTTGCTGTGAAGAAACTTTTTAATTTGCTATGATCTCATTTGTTGATTCTCAGTACTATTTCCTGTGCAACTGGGGTTCTGTTCTGAAAAATAATGACTCTAATAATCCCAGTGGTGGTGTACTATCATTGGACCAATAATCAGCAGGACACAGTATTCCAACTGGCCAGGCCTGGACCTCATGCTATCCTTATAGAAAGAGGAAAGTTAGGACCAATCTTACCCAAGTGTTGTAGTTCTCTGGAGGGAAGATACTAACAAGAAGAAACCCACTGCTCAATGCTTTCCCAAGGCACAAACTGGGACCTTTTCTAAGAAGGAACTAGATGGCTACAGTTGACATGTTTACTGGAATTTTTGCCTTTTTTCTATCTGAAGAGTTACAAACAACTATGACTCGTGTCCAGACTACTTCTGTTTCTAGGGCAGACTCTCTATCCAGTTTGAGTGACTACCTGGGGCCAGGGATCTAACTCAGCAGCCTAAGTACCTGCCTGAATGATTACCTGACCAGTCCCAAGGAAGGTCCACTATGGACAACCAGTACTACTGTAGTAGTGCATTCCCAGAAGATAACATCCCTGTGTCAAACGCAAAAGTTGGGTTGACTTCTAGGGAACTTAAGTCTTCAACCTACTCATTCTCACTGAGGAAACACCCTCGAACTCTGGCTGGTTTAATTCAACGGACCACTTTGAAACAGACCTGGAGCAGGCAGGTGTCATGAGAACTTTCTCTGTTCTTTAATTTTCTTTAATGTCTCATGTGCATGACTTTTGGGCTGAAGCACCAGACACCTTGATCTGGACACACATTAATTCCCCCTTCTGGTCTGGGTCAACTCTGTATTTTTATGCCTGGTTTAAAAGCAGAGATTCCGTCTTCCAATCTCTATCATCATTATACCACAAAAGAGTCCTAGCCTCAACTGGGATAATCTTAGTCTTGGAATATGCTACTTTTTCAAATTCAGTTGGGTAAAGTGTCTTTTGATTAGAGATATGAATGGGGGTCAATTTAAGGGGTCAGCTCATTTTGGCTAAAAAGCATGTATCAACAAGCGGTGTGATGTGGTGTGTGTGCGTGTGTGTGTGCATATGTACTTATCACACTCTCTTCTCCCAAATTAATGTGTTTAAAGCACTTACCACAGACTACCCATAGTGGGTACCTCCCCTGCCTCCAAGTGCCCCAATAACCTAGCTGACTTTAGTTGCTGGTAGTTCCTAGTAGCATTCCTGCCCCATCCCATCTTCCAGAAATAGGAGATCTGTTCCCCAGGAGACATATTCCTGCCCTATTTCAACCCCTTCCCAGCTACTATGGAAGCTTATAGAAAGTCTTAAAAGTGCTTTTCAAGTGAGCCTGACCTTTGATTCCGTCACCCCAATGTAACTGGATTTCATACCTGTCTCATTTCAGGGTTGCAGAGAAGACAGCAGCTTGCAAAAAACATAAAATACTTCCGATGCAAACTAAAGAAAATGGGATTCCTTATCTATGGCAACGATGACTCTCCCATTGTTCCCATGCTCCTTTACCACCCTTGTAAAGTAGCGTAAGTATTCAGAGATTCTCAGAATCATGCCTAAAGCCCAAGCAGCCAGCAATGATGCCTTGTACACAGTCTGGCTTTCCTGCACAGGCGTTACAGCGTGTATCTGAGGGGTGTGCCCAGGTTCAGAAGCCAATAGTACAGCTCCTCAGTTGCCCATGTCAGCCACCAGCAGGATTTTTGCCACGTGTCTTAGAAAAAAGGAACCGGACTCCTAGGCACACTTCTCTCTCTGACACCATTTTTGAACTCAGGAAATGTGGTCAAATCACTTATGTCAACTGTAAATTAAATGATCCTGAACCTCCCACTGGGCTGAACACCTTTCTCAGAAAGAACTCTTAAAAACTATTTCTCCCAAAATTGCCGTTCAAACAAGCAGAATTAGAACTTTCTCCCATCGACTTTTGTGGTTATCCTGAAAAGAAGCAGCCTCATTTTATGTGCAAGAAAGTTGATGCTGAGAGCAACTGAGCAACTTTCCCACAGTCATGCAAATCACATGATAATAAAAAATCAGAGGCAACCTCTCCACAAACCTAGGCTTACTCCAAAGCCCATTCTCTTAATACCAAATTCTAGTGCCACTGGCATAAGCCTATTTTGTCCTGTTTTCCACTAATTGCAACTCAAACTGAGCATTAGCAACAATTGTAGAGAGGGTGGTGGTACACACCTGTAATCCCAGCACTCTTCGGAGGCTGAGGCAGAAGGATTGCTGTGAGTTTGAGGCCAACCTGGGCTACATAGTTAGTTCAAGGCCAGCCTGAACTACATAGTGAGACCCTGTCTCAAAAAAAAAAAACAATAACAATAACAATAAAATTGTACAGGGGAAAAAATGACTCTCTCTTGCTGTAGCACAATTTTATATAGGAACAACTCTCCAGCCCATGAGAGACTCTGGTATCACCTCTGTTATTAGAAGAAAGTTAACTAAACCTCTTTCCAAATGTAAAATGTTTATTGATTTCTTTGACCAAGGACACTGTAGAAAGTAATATTCAAACTAATATTCCTCAAATTCTAGAGATCCTAGCTCCCCTCCAATATAACCCCATTTTCTTTGACCCTATAACAGTCTGAACTGACTGATAATGTTTGTAATATAGAAGAAAAGTTTCAGTAAAAGAGGTTTTGGGGTCTAGAGTTTGAGAATTCATGGAGAGTAATACTGAGTTATAAGCTACTAAAAAGACTGAGGCTTTGAAATATCCTCCTGTGACATTCCACCACAGCAAAGTAAGAAACTGTAGAACATATACATGCATGCTTAGCATGCCCATACCACTACCATGTGGCCCAAAGATGGTCCCACATGGAGAATCCCAGGAGATAGAGTGCTACAAAGATAGCACATACATTATCACTCTACACTAAGGGAAGAGGAGGTGATTTCCAAGTAGCAGATAATACAAATTTCTCTCCCATCTGATTTTGGAAGGCACAAAAGAACAACCATGTTTATTCAAAGTGACTGGGGAGGTGATATGTTTGGAAAGGAAGATTTCAAATTTAGCTCAGATCTGCCTAATATGTTAACCTTAGCTCAAACCAGGCACCCAAAATAAATTCATTCAGGTATCCAGTGCACATTACTAGAGCAGAGAAAGGAAAAAATGTGCTGGGTAGTTCTGACTTTGATGCTGAAAACCAGAATTAGAAACTCAAAGGTTGGAAAAATGAGACAACCCAATGAAAAGAATGTGTGATGAGTAAAAAAAAAAAAAAGTGCATTTTTTACTAATTATTTTTATTTTTAATAGATATGTAAGAATATGAATATTGTACATATTAAATATCTACATGTTTGTGTAATGTTTAAATCAGGCTAAATATCTATCTCCATAAACAGTTATGATTTCCTTAAAACATTCAAAATTCTTTCTTCCAGCCTCTTGAGATGTACATAATATAACTGTTATCTATAGTCACCATATTATGCCATAACATGCCAGAACTACATATACATTTCAATTCAAGCATTCACTAATACAATATGCATCATATAAAAGTTATGCTGCATGGTGTAATGAGAAATTTGAAATCAAAAAGAATTTTGACTAAGGCTTTTCCTAGCTGGGGAAACCTTGGACAAACGATCCAGCCTTTGGAAATCCCAGATTTTCATGTATATAATAAGCTATACTACTGCCGATTTCCTAAGATCACTGCAAAGATAAGGTCTCTATAGCATTTGATATGTTGCCTTTTATATAAGTGCTACTCAGGATTAGCTGTTGTTAGTAATATTAATATTGTGCAAAAAGCATTTACTGTTTGGCATACTGATAGCCATTGCTAGTAGCACCACTATTACTCCACTATGACGGTTATTGTTATTAGTTTCAATTGAGTACAAGTTTGAGTTGTGTGGCTCTCCAAATAATTACTGAAATTTTTGGTTACATGAATAAAAACAGAACTCTCAGAAAAGTAGTAGGTAAAAAGCCTGCTACATTCTGAAACTATCATGTAATATTGGCACTAGATGATATGTTGAATTATCTTGTTCTGTCCAATTTAAGATTGTTTTTTAAGAGATACTGTCTCAGTTACTTTTCTCATTGCTGAGACAAAATGTCCAAAACCCAAAATTAAAAGAGGAAAGGTTTGTTTCAGTTCACAGTTTGTAGAGGTTTCTGTTCATTACAGGCTGGCTCCAAGGCCAGGTGGCAGAGTAGCATCACAAAGGAGAAACAGTCTATGGCAGGCAGAAGGCAGCAAAGTAGCAAGCAACAAGCAATGGCAGCAGCCCTCCTTCTGCTCCTCACGTTCCATTCAGTCCCTGGCACTCAGCACCTCGGGTGGGCCTTCTTATTATCCACACCCAGAGCTATGCCAAACCTATCAGTGGACTAATTTAGTAATCACACTCCCTCAATCCCAGCAACGCACACCTAATCCCGCTATCATGCACTCTAGATCCAGCCACCTCTGAAAAGCCCCACCAATGACTACATGAGGCTTCAGGGGGACATCTAGACACATGTCATAACAGATGCTAACACTGATGAATTCTGACTGCTTGCTATGTAAGGCTGCTTTACCCTGATGACCACCCACTGTAGTTGAGATGTTTATCCCTACTTTATAAATGAGGATGCTGAGACTTACAAAGGTCAAACTACTTTCTAAGACTCACATATGCTGTCGGAGTAGTGCTCAGAATTCAAAGCCATTCTCTTTATCTCCTGTGCCTCAGCTTTTTTGAACACACAACGTAGCCTTTCAAGCTTCAGTCCACATGGGGGAAATGCGCAGGTCATTAAAACTACACATTTAATTTAACTTTCTTGCATGTCATCTTTGGTGATTCAGAAACATCAGTTACTGTAACAGAAAAATTTCTAACTGAATTGGCTAAGGAAACAAAAAGCAGGTGAGTTAGAAAAGGTAACAACACCTATCATTGGCAGAAGTTGCTGGCAAGAGCTGACTCTACTGTCTGGTTTTGTTTCCTTAAAAAAGTACTGAAGCACTTCTTTTAATCACACACATAAAAATTTTTGATATTACCTAGAAGTTGTGTTTCTCTACATTCTTATTTGTGTAGAATGAAAAACTCAGTATCCTTTTCAACATAGTCCTGTTACAACACTACCACTGGAGTCGTCTATGGAGTCCAGTAGAAGGTGACCATACCCATAAAATGTGCACTTGAATAATCAAGAGTGGCCAGGCATGGGTGCACACATCTGCAATCCCAGCACTTAGAAGGCTGAAGCAGGAAGATCACTGAGAATTCGAGGCCAACCTGGACTACATAGTGAGCTCAAGGTCAGCCTGAATTACATAGGGAGACCCTGTATAAACACCCCACCAAGAAAAATCCAGAATGTATTATAGTTAGTGTTTGGTAACAGGGTTTATATTTTCCTTCAGTGGTCCTTAGCAGTCACTTGGAAGATGCATTGATACTACATGTAGTTCTAGAATAATGTTCATAATCATCTCACTTTTTTTTATTTCTTCCAACCTATGCCAGCCCTAATTGGCTTTTTACAAACCGGGAGGCTCATTACATAAAATGTTTAGTGGAATCATATACATTAGCTCAAGGCTGCTAGCAGCAGTAGTGTAAGTTTTCAAAAATGGCCCAGAGCGACCCAGATTAACCTAATGAATCAACAGAGTCCTATATTTTGCTCTACATTTTTTGGCAAAACTCACTTCCTTTGGTACAAAGGGACATGCAGACAGTGAAAACCATCTGCTGGAAGCCCTGAACACTGGCCTGAGATCATGGGTCAGGTGGTTTGTACTTCAGCAATAAAAGCACTTGACTTGTTTCTCAGACAATTATGAGCTCTCATCCTGTGCAGTGTCGTGGGCAGCCTTCCATAGGGTGATCAAGAAGGAGAAAGAACAGCATCTGTTTTCAAGTTTTCTCAGCTAGAAAGCTTTGTCGCCTGTAGCCTTCCCAGTCAAAATCAAAGGGCAAATCTTGCCTTGTCCAAGCCAGGGGGCCAGACAGGCTGTGTGTTCAGTAGGTCTTGCTGCCTCTACAGCGTCACTCGATAAGCTGCATTCTGCACGAGGCGATTGAAGGCAGTGCACTAGACAGCAAGGCGGATGAATGGACGGGCAGGCTCCCTCGCCATGTCTGCTGCAAGAATTCTTCCTGAGTTACAACTGGAAGGCTTCTGTGGCACTGTCAGCCTCCAGCCTAAAATAATATACCAGCAACCTCTTAATGCTAAGAACAGATCTAAGGCATTTACTTCACTTGTGGGTACAGCCACTCTGTAATTAAGGTTTCCTGCAGAGAGCAACAGAGCCCAAAGGGGGAAAAGACTCACTTGGGGGTACGTGCCTTTTTATCTGACCTTGGCTCGCAGCACAAGCAATTTACAGACTTGGAGCTGAACATTCTAGAATGGTTTCTGAAATTAGCTTTGGAAAAGAAGAAAGCTTGAAGGATAAAGGGCAGGAATCGTAGCTTACAAAGGTTTTTCTCTGCATCAAAGAGCTTTGTAGTCATCTGACTTACATCCTATCAGCTGCATATGCCCCTTGAGATTCTCCAGGGATGCATAATTCTTTCTCTTTTTCCCTCCTGCCCGATTCCCCTTGAAACAGTCAGTGGG
The DNA here is from genome assembly GCA_004365215.1 of Cuniculus paca. Lineage (NCBI taxonomy): Eukaryota > Metazoa > Chordata > Mammalia > Rodentia > Cuniculidae > Cuniculus > Cuniculus paca. The sequence continues at coordinate 13,184 of RJWT010007369.1, read as the reverse complement.
CTTTTACCCTTGTGTATACCTTGGTGTGTTCCTTCACACATTAAAAAAAGGAAGAGATTCTTGCTATTTATTATATTTGATGTAAAATATAAACCTTAGTCCTACAGTGGGAATATTGGTTTAGGATCCTCAGATCCTACTCTTCAAATTATAGTGACTAAGTATATATGTCCATAGAACATTATTGGTATGAGGTTTTAAAAACATACAGATTTCCATTTCATATATATAAGTGCTTTGTTACATAACTCTATTTATTAGCTGGAGTTTTTTTTTATTCCTAGGGACCCTACAGAAGAAAGATTTTGTATCACTGCAGACTTGTTAAAACAGAATCACTTACACCTGCATTTTCTGCTCAATATCAAACATGGCTCCCATCATCTAATGATCATCTAATGATCATCTCAGGCCCATAATACAATGTATTCCATTACGGGGGACATTTCTTTGTCAACTCTGTTACTCTGATAACTTTAATTATCCCTTGTTTATGATAAAAAAAGAAAAAGTCAATTATTCTTATTCTTTTGCAGGGGGCAGGATAATTCTGTCTTCTGTAAGTTAATTTGTTTTTCCTCTCCCTCAGGGCTTTTGCAAGACATATGTTAGAAAGAAAAATTGGAGTGGTGGTCGTTGGATTTCCAGCCACTACACTTGCAGAAGGTCGGGCTCGGTTCTGTTTGTCAGCAACACATACTCAGCAGATGCTAGACACAGTGAGTATCCCACAGGCCAACAGAGCCTCTCCTTTAGGTGCCTTGGATTCTAAGTAAGAGCTTTCATAGAGCCAGTTTGGGGTTCTTTGGGTTCTCAGGTGGTTAAGGAAAACAGCACTAATGACAAGTAAAACTCACTGCTAAAACCTAGGGTGTGTCAATAATACCAAACAATGTAATCCATTCAGTGGACAGAGGAAAAATTCAGTTTAGTGGAGACTTTAGTCTGTTTAGTATTTTGGTTTCATAGGAGATTGACTGGCCAAATGTGTTATTTACTTGTTCTGAAATGCAAAAGTTGATCATATATGTTATTTTAGCATCAACAGCATGTGTCCTGATATTTTTCATAACCATGAAATCTTTCATAATAAAATATGACCCAATGAAGCAATCTGTGGAAAATCAACAAGATCAGACCTATAACATATCAGTCTAAGTGACAGTTCCTGTAGTGTAGAAGATGAGGGATCCTTAAGCCAAAGACAGAAACAAGTGAGAGTGAGCAGATCACGGACAGACTCCTGTGGAGAACCAGGGTACAAGAATCACAGGTGGGAGCTACTGAAACTTAGGTGGAGCTAGAACCATCAGAAAAGATGTGGACTAGTGTAGTGCTCCGCACAGTAAAGAGGAGAGAATTTCAAGGAGGAGGAACAAAATGTCCCCCAAAATTAGAGTAGGGGAGAGATAAGAAGAAACTATTGGGTTGACAATTAGTGAGAGCTCTTTAAAGCGGGCAGTTCTGGGCAACGTAGGAAATGAGATAAGAATAAAAAGAATGAGAGCAGGAGAGGGAGGGAGAGAAAGGAGGAGAGAGAGAAGAAAGACAGCCCATCTCTTCTTTACTTATACAGCTTCAGGACCAACTAATAGTGCCTGGTAGGTACCAATAAAAATATGCTGAGTGACACGTTAACAACTGGGCTACCTGAAAGTCTTGTAATGATAGTGAACTCTGCTGTGATTCTTTGTACTTGCTGTGTTTTCCAGTTCTCTAAAATGAGTCTGTATTTCTAGTACATTAGTATTCAGAAACTGCTTCTTTTAAATAGAATGAACTGGTGACAAGAAAGAGTAGGCAAGCCTTCTAAGAAGGTATCTGTCAGTGGCATTGGGCAAAAGAGAAAAAGAAAGTGTCTGTGAAGTCAGAAAAATTAGGCTGAGAAGAGCCTTTGGAAATAGGAGAAGACTTGCTCAGGTTTACGCATCAAGGAAGAAGACAATGAAGAGGACTCCCTATTAGCATGGAAGAGGACAGGACATGGGCAGGGAGCAACTCCCAGAGCTGACAGGAGCGATGGACAGTGGGGAAGAATATGTAGCTTTTGTGGTTTAGACAGACTGAGGTACTCAAGCAAACTCGATTCTGTGGATATCAGACCAGTGATTCTTCTAACAGGTTCTCATTTGCTACGGAATACATGATTGAAAGAGCACTGAGACTTGGTCTAGGTAGACACCTTTTAACTTCTGAGATTGTGCATGCATCTTGATGTTTAAAAGTTGAGCAATGCCTTAGTGAGAAAGTGAAATTTGAACAGCCAGGTCATTAAAGTAGCAACTGAATTTAAATGCTCACAGGATATAAGGAAAGTGCAGTGGAAGACATTGTTTGGAACAATTGTAACAGACATAGGCCGGTTTTCCACCTCTCTTTGCTGACTGAAGGCTGTTCCTCCACCAAGGACAGCTCTAGCTTCTCCACCATCCCTTGGCCTCCCAGAAAAAAAGTCTAAGTACACAGCCAGCCAGTGAACCATTGTCACCTTCAGACAGCATCCAACCCAGAACTGTTCTCTGCTTCCTTAAAATCTCCAGCCCAACCAAATGCACTGTCACTGAGACACCCACGGCTCTAGGGTCTTCCATGCTGCAACAAACCGAAGAAGCCTCACTTTGGGTATAGCTGTGATCCCGGTGTTCTTGCACCAGGGGATTTTATGTAAACTATTTATAAATTGTATGTGCTTTATATTTGTGCATTTTACTGCAGACATAAAAATAAAAGTTAAGGTGACAATGAATAAGTTAGGCATGATGATGTATGACTCTAATCCCAGCACTCTGGGAGGCTGAGGCAGGAGGATGACAAGTTCAAATCCAGCCTTGGCAACTTAGCAAGACCCTGTCTCTAAATTTAAAAATGAAAAGGGTTAGAGGTGTAACTCAGTGTAAAGACCCTAGGTTCAACCTTACTACTGAGAAAAAATAAATACAAATTTCCCCCAGGACTTCACATATATCCCCCAAGTGTGCAAGTACTCCTTTTTGGAAACCACTGAGATATTCCATTTCCCACCTTCAGCAAAGATCAACGGAAACTACTCCGAGCCGATAGCATTTAAAGCACAACTTCTGTTACTTCTTAGTACACAGATTTCATGTAGGAAATTTAAAAGGAAGAGGAGGAGAAGGAGGAAGGAGAAGAAGATTTTCAGTGCCATAATCCTACCATCAAGAAACAAATTACTCTTAGCACATTGGTAACTCTTTTAATTGATATCACTTTGAGAGGTTTTCTAACCAAGAATGTCTGTAAGACTCACTAACCATTCATATTAAGGTTGTCGGCTCTCATCCTGTCTTCTTCAGAGCCCTGGATCTTAATACTATCTTCCTCCTTATTTGACCAGTTAAGAAAAACAGCCTCAAAGATTAAAAAGAGGTCTCCAATAGCCTACGATTAGTAGCAATACTGGTGCATATACTAGAAGTAAAAATTACATTTTTTTTAACTTTCTGGATCTCTGTTGTTTCATCTGCAAAGTTGAGGATACATTTACCACTTAAAGTAAGAGAAATGAAACAGGTCAGTTTTGGTCTCTTGTGAGTTTAAATTCTATTATTACATGGAATGCAGAGATACTTATTTTAAAATGGGGGAGGGGCATAAAGCATGGGACAGTTAAGAATGATGCTAATTAGCCCCACCATGCTCCATTTTGTTCTTGGCTAGGCTGGTTTACTGTGTCATGAAGACATAACCTCAAATATATTCTGCAACCTTATGTTTCCTCCACAAGGTTATATGTAAGTCACTAAATTTTAAATTCTTAAAGGGCTTAGATAGCCCAGATGTTTTCATTCCTCTCTTCACATTCCCAAAATAAAATAAACATTCATAATGTGGAGTTAGACCATTAAATAAAATGAATTAACATTTCACATTCCTCTAGGCCTTATCAACCACAACCTAATGACGTGGATCTTCCTTCTTTTCTTTAATGTCAAAGATGCTGGCAAAATAAGGCTTTGTGAAGCTCACCATTTTCCTGGGCTTTGCAAAGCAGAGCCACTTAGGGGTTTAAAGATAACTGATAGAAGGCAATCTCCTTGCAGGTTTTGGAAGCCATTAATGAATTGGGTGATCTCCTGGCTTTGAAATATTCACGGCAAAGGAAGTCATAACACTCTGTACTCTGATGAAACGGCTTTGAACTTGACGAATAAGTTTCCTGGTCCTGAATGAAACATGAAGACTTTGCCAGAGAGCCCTCCCTCCTCACCTCAGAAGGAATATGTATGGAATTCTCCTTCATTCTAGGGACAACTTGGTTTCCAAGCTAGCTTAATTTAACGGAGGGAGATGTGTTTTTTATATCTCCAACTTGCAACTTCAGAAACAAAATCGTGGTTCTAGGTTTAAGCTTCTCCCCGCCCAAGTATCTGCTCCAAATGCATACACACCTCCCACACACATACACACACATATTTCTTAGAATGTTTTTGATGGCAATGAGCCTGTTTTAGCTGCTACTGTGCAACCTCGCTGATCCAGACCCTTTCAGGGGTTCCAGCCAAATGTGAGGATTTTGATCGTTACAGGAATTACACTGTGTTTACTCATTTGATCGGGCGGTCGACATGGATGAGGGTGGTGGAGAGCAGCTGACTTTCTTGTCCCACCTTTAAAAGTACCAGCTACAGTTCATCTGCATCACGGGAAGTTCCAGGCAGGAGGGTAAAGAAATGTTGCTTCTACCATTTGCCTCATTTGGACTTTTTCCAAGGACAAGTGTCAAAAGACACAGTTAATGTTTCGAGGAAGAAGGCAGCACTGGCCCACAGTGAGTAGAGAAGAAAACTTTTCTTTTCCTCTTGCTGTTCTCCAACAGTTTTACAGCTGAGCCTTTGAGGTTTGGAAAATCCAAGCTCTTTTTCATAAAGAAGGAGGCAGAGAGAAAGCATGTGCCAATTTCAGGCCTAGACTAAAGCTGTAAAATTATAACGTGAACGTTATTGGTGCCATGCAGGGTGAGTATTTAGTATGCATGGCTTTCATGACTTTAAGGAATGAGTTGCCATTTACCAACCGAATTTTGAGTAAATGATGAAGCTCAATTTCCTTTAGCACCAACTCCCAAGGGTACACTTGAAGAATGTATTGATTCAAGAAGGACATTCATAAACAATTCTGTCTCTTTCAAGGCTGCCTTGCCTATTTGGGCACATTAAATAATACTGTCACTTTGGCATATATTCTCACATTTGAACAAAACAGGCTCACATACTTTTGGGCAACTTACTTTATCTGCTCTCTTTCTTTCTCTCTCTCTCTCTCTCTCTCTCACACACACACACACACACACACACACACGCACACCATGAACACAAACCTCTGAAAAATGAGGCCTTTGCTAATTGGATCTAGTTGGTATGGAAAAAGCCAGTGGAAACCCTTATCTTTAACAAGCTCCCAGATGGTGCCCAGATTTGGAAACTCTAAAGAGCAGTGGTGACCTTTTAGCCAAGCTTCTGTAACAGTTCGAATGAGTTACAGAACATTCCACTCCATCAAATGACACTGTAAACAAATCACTTCAAGAGAGGTTTGGCTTTGTGTGACACAGATGGGCCCAAGCTTTCATGCTGTGCACTGAGATAGAAACTCAACCCTCATGCCAGTGTCGATGGAACAGCACGCCCTGGTGCTCAGGGCTTGTCCAAGGAAAGAGGTGATCAGCTCGGAAAGCTTTCCATAAATCACAACCCTTCGTGGGTACAGTCAGTTTATAGGTGCATCTCAGTGATAAAATTCCCCAGGAGCAATTAAAAATTAAAGAAATACAGTTAGCACAGGAGGGAAAAAATGGGTTCTGAAGACACCAACTCTCCTCAACTAATGCAGCATTCCTGGTGCAAAGAAAACAAATGCCATATAAATGTGCAGGGAAAGGAAGGCATGTTGGTCTTTTCTCTTTAACACATGCATTTATATGAAATTATTACTGGCTAGTTTCAAAAATGCATTAATATCTGTTCTGTAGGGGAAACAGAAAGTAAAGGGGGCAGCGAGACATGAGCCTTCCTCAAAATAGAGCAAGCAACAAACACCTCTCATCTTTTCTGGATTTGACTGTGATCTTCACATACATGCATGCACGTACACACACACACACACACACACACACACACACACACACACACCCTACCCTTTGAATTTTAAGCCACTAGATGGGCAAGTGTCTTCCCGTGCAGGAATGTCTACCCTTCTACTTTCATACAGGAACTTGAATTGAATCTAATTCATCATAGGGAACAAATCACTTATCCACCTGCCATGTGGGACAAGGAGGAGGTTAGTCCTTTTCCATCAAGATCCACAATCCTTGGGGAAATATTTTCTATTCCCACATACCAGAGAAGAGACCTATTTCTGTGAAAGTCTGCATTGGAGATACTCAGTGTGTGAGAACAGCTATAATCCAAGTGGAACACCTCCCAGGTACATTAAAAGAGACCCTGCATCGGAAGAGTATATATCATATAGAATGAGCTTGGTTAATAGAGTAATTGTGAAGAATGAGAATTTTTTTATTTTTACAAATAAAAGTCCTGCACTGCTGGGTTTATAAGACAATGATTTCAATTCAATAAGGATACAGTCTGATTATCATAGTCTAGTGTTTTGGTAAAGAGATATTTTGTATCAGCAGTATATTATATATCCCCAACCTGCCTAGTCACACATGCATACATACACACACACACACACACACACACACACACACACACACACATGCATGCATGCACACACTATTCTTTACAGAGGAAGTGTGTAAAAATTAGAAATAAGAATCTGATTGGATGAGAGAGAGATGAAAGATGTTCTAGAAAGCAACCTTCAGGGAAAAGATAAAGGTTCTAATTGGCATTCATAAGGATGACACATCTTGAATAAGAAGAAAATGTCATAGACTCATTCCCAGTCTTCATTTGGAATGAAGGTATCACGGATGTTTAGCTCTATTGCTCTTCAGTATGTTTTGGTTTGACTGAGAGTATAAGCTTCAGAATTTACTAGGAACCTTGTTAACATGCGACCTCTGGGTTCCATTCAATCAAACCATAGTGGTGCCGAGCAAGCTACAATTTAACAAGCTTTCTCAGGTGAATCTAGTGCATTCCAGAATTTGGATAACTCCGATATCGGAGTTCTTGGTAGACCCACTGACTCTTGATTTTCTGCTGACATTTTAGGGTGCTAAAACTGGTAAAGTGAAGTGAATTTATTTCATGGTCATCCTTCTTTCTTCCATGGGATATTTCCTTCCCATTTTCTTCAACTCCTCTTTCTGCAAGAATGGACTCACCCAATACTGAAGAATAATCGCGATATATTTGATCAAAATTCTGTCTCCAATTCTCTATTGCATCATTTCTTATGAGATTTCTCTTTTGCGTTGTATCACTTTGTGCCTTTCAATATGATGGCTTTTTTCCCTTCCTACTTTTAGAAAAAAAAAAACTTCAACCTCTGATTATTTATTTTTTCCAGCAATAACTCCTCAGTAGGGTGAGACATGCAATGTTGCTTTGTATTTTTCTTCAGAAATAGCAAATATGTATAAATGACTTACTCTACTTTAAAAAATTCTAAATTCAGGTGATGAAATCTAAATTCAAATATATCCTGTGATTTATAGCAGTAATAATTTTAATAAAAACAATAATAACACCATTGCATGAATTCTTTGAATATTTTCCTTGTTTGAAACAGTAAGAACAATGTATTTGAAGTCTATTCTCTCAGAATGCTCTTCTCAACTGTGTAATGTTTAAGAAACTAAAAGATTGTACTGCACCCTAATGTTTCTCAGCAGTTATTGGGGAGCATAATCTTACGATGCTGTTATGCAAAGTGTGTGGTGTGTAAGTAAGTGAGAATGATGTACGTGCTTCACCGAAACATTCGAAATGCAAATTTTACTTTATTCTCCCCATGGAATGTTCATTTCTTTAAGAAATAAATCACCCAAACTGACAGGATAAAAAAAATAGTATGGGGCTTTGTATTGATTTAGGTTAGACTACCCTGAAAAGAAGAAGATGAAGACAAAGATGAAGACAAAGACAAAGATGAAGACGAAGAGGAAGAGGAAGAGAGAAGAAGAGGAGGAAGAGAGAAGAGGAGGAAGAGAGAAGAAGAGGAGGAAGAGAAAAGAAGAGGAGGAGGAGGAGGAGGAGGAGGAGGAGGAGGAGAAAGAAGAAGAAGAAGAAGAAGAAGAAGAAGAAGAAGAAGAAGAAGAAGAAGAAGAAGAAGAAGAAGAAGAAGACTGAAGGGAAGGCTTGAATTTAAGAATTTAACTTGAGAAAATTGGTAGCATTGGCTGAGGCTGGCTTACCCTTTCATGAGAACCAGTTATGCACATCTCTTTCCACCTCATTCAGTGATATCACAGTGGTGCCTTAAAATTGGCCACAGTGGGAGTATTTACACCATAGAAATTGTCAAACTCTACAAATCAGGGATCTACAGATGTAGCTGTTAAAAATTTATCAGCATATTGTTGAAGCTACACACAGTGGTACAATACCTAGACCTCGTCAGTTTCCTGGGGAACAGTACAATCATGTGGGTCCTTCAGATTATCTCAGGTTGAGGAAAGGAACCCAGACCATCACAAACCAGACATTAGATGCAATCTCCGAGGTAGAGGTGATGCAAGGGCATCACCTCAAGCCAGACAACCCTGGTCAGCTGAAGACAGTTCCTGATAAGGGACTCAACTGTGATCAGTTACTTAAGAATTTATTTCTAAAACATCCACTGAAAAATTTATAATGGAAAAATTTAAATATACAGTAAAACAGAGAGGATAATATAATGAACTCATGTGCACTATCACCCAGTTTCAAACCTTATCAATTCATGGCCAGGCTTTTCACTGATTACCACATTCATCTCATTCCTCCCACCAGACAACTTTAACGTGAACCCCAGAAATAATCTCATTTTATGAGTAAATGTTTCACAAAGTTCTAAGAGTTCAAATGTCTCGATTTGATCCTCTCTCAAGCTCATTAAAATATGTCTTTAGAAAGACACTGAAACAAATCAAAGGTAAACCTTTACTTTCTCTATGTTGCCACCTGTATGTGAAATCCCTGGATCAAAACTAGGATTTATTTCTCAAGTATGTGGTGTACCGAAAGATAAAAATGCAATCATTTTTAGACACAAACTATGTGACAGACACTGCATGAGAAACACTGACATACACTGTCTTCTTGGTACTGTTGTAGAGACTAATAATGGATTTCTTGGAAGGCAAGAGTATTCCAGTTGTAAAGGGATTAGCAGAGTATAAAGAGGACTTCTAACACTCTGATGGTACATTGTTCTTTCCTGGAATGCTTATCCTCTTCCTTATCAAATCAAAACCTTTCTTAAAAGGTTATTTCAGCTAAAGTTTATATACCAGCAGGAGTAATTCAATCAAGAACAAGAGAACAAGTCAAACCAGTTTCCATGTTTGGAAAAGGTTGCTGCCTATACCCGCTAGGGTTTAAAGTAGGACTTGTTATTCTAATTCTTCTTGCATCCCTTCATCCAAAGGAGAGGCTGAAATGTGACATTTGCATGTCAACTGCTCTGAGAACTTATCACAGACACGAATCAATAAAATATCCAACAACAGAAGGTTAGAATAGACGCAAGAAGCAAAAGAGGGTTTTTTTTTTTTTTCTGCAGCATGAAACAGTGCTCCCTTTTATTCAGGCCAGATGCTAATTTTTATATCAAAAATATTGATTGAAGGGACTAGTGATGTTGGCTCTCACTCAAGTTTATTCAGGATCTTTCTTAATTAGGTTTGGGTCCGCTGCAGTGCCCATGGCCAGGGGTAGGTCTGGCTCTAATCACCACATCATGCTCTCTACTTCATCCCGGGCCAAGGACTAAGGCAAGGAAATTGCAGCTTCTTTGTTTCTCCAGTCCGTAAGTTTGTTTTTTTCCAGATTTGAAGCATGCATGGAGCAAATGTGTAAGGAAGACCAAAAGAAATGTAATGGTTTCACTATGATGAGATCAATCTACCCTACGATTTGACTGTGATCCCCAGCATGAATAAAGCTCTGTGTGTGAAAAATGAACGGGTAGCAATGTGAGGTCACGGAAAAAGATCTTGGCATCTTTTAAATGAAAACTTTTCAACAGGCTAATGCAGTCAATCAGTCTTTGAGTTTTTTTTTAAAGAGTAAAATAATCTCTTTTGCAACAATACATGATTTCCCCATAGCTCGTCTATTTTGTAAATAATTGCGGTTGTCATGCAAGTATTTTTATAGTGTCCACACCAATTTCATATAATTTATACAAGTCCTTTAAAAACGTCACACACAAAAAACTTTAATAAATCATAGTCACAAATTAGACACCTATAACAAAATGGATTTTCCACTATATATATATATGTATATATATATTTTTTTTTTGTGGCACCAGGGATTAAACTCCTGACCTTGTGCTTGCCAGGCAGGCACTTAGGCCACTGAGCTAGATCTCCGGTCCTTGTCTTTTTGAGACAGGGTCTCATTATGCCGTTCAGGCTGGCCTTGGGCTCACTTGGTAGCCCAGGTTGGTCTCGAACTCACAACAATCCTCCTATCTCAGCCTCCCGAGTGCTGGGATTACAGGCGTGAGCCACCACGCCCAGCTCCACTATATATTTAAATAGTAGATTGTTAAAAATACATATGATTCAGTTCCCCTAAAACATTTCTTGCAAATAGCTATGAAGAGTTTTTAACTCTAAAATATTTCTGAATTAAAACTTCAAAGTATGATTTGTAAGAGATTTTATTAACAAGACAACACAATAAGAGCCAATTAGAAGTTAAACATTTCCTACATAGATGATCTTGTAATGCCTATATATAATCGATGTTATAGCAAATTATATAGAAAAGTTGAAATGTTTTATTAAAGTGGGATCATACCTAACAGAATGAAAACCCTTTGGAAAATTACATTGATTTTTTATTATACATTTATTATTTATAAAATCAAGCAGAAAAAATTGATAGTTATTCCCTTTACTCATCAAAGGTCTTTCATGTGAATAAGGATAGAAGACCATGAATTATCAGATATTTAAGGGAAAGAGAAACACCAAAATGAGTAGCTGAGATAAAAAAAACAAACAAAAACAAAAAAAGAAGAAAGAAAATTTTCACTAGGAGAAACAGTTAATTCATGGAAAATAGAACTTTTGGAATGTTCTAATTATGAATGTTGTTGTAGGTCAATCTGGTTGTACTACATGAAGGTATCATATCCACAAAACAAGAACAGGCTGATACAAAAAGACACCCAGAGTTCACAAAAGAGTTAAAAATATAAATTGAAACATTTGGTGAAAATGAATTAATAGAAAGCAAATAAACATATTTTTCAATCCCAAATATAAAACAAACAACAAAAATTAAAAATATGAGAGAAAATTTAAAAGATATAGATAGTCCACACAGAAAGACCTATATATCCATTTAATAAAAAGTTGACAAAGAATGAGAAATTTTTAAGACCAAAGAAAAATCAAGGAAATAATAAAAGAACCATTTCCCTGGGGCTGAAACAAAAGATGAAGATGGGCTGGGAAGGATTAAGATGATAAACTAAAAAAAGGTTTTCTCCTACACACATCCTAAGGAAATTTTATATCAAGGATGAAGAGAAGAACCTAAAACTGTCCAGCTCAACAAAAAACAATCTTACTTTGAAAGGTAAAAGTAACTAAAGTGAAGAGTATTATAAATAACCTGTTCTCCAGAAAATGCATACCAATTTTCTCACCTATTAACACTGGATAAAATGTTCAATTTCTTCAGTCTGTACCTTTGGTAAACACAATCATTTGTATAATCTTTGACAATCTTATAGAGAAAAACAGGTTCTCCTTAATGTCAGATGGCCATTTAAAAGTAACAAAATTTTTCATGTGCATATTGACTGCCTGTTTTTGTATTTTGCACATTTCTGATTTGTCACTGCTGTCACATTTTCTATTTCAAATGCCTCATTAGCAAAACAATGCAGCAATGCCTGAGAATCCAAAGGGAAAACCATTTTCAATCTAAAATTCCATACCTAGAAAAATCCATTCAATCGAGAGCAAGGTAAGTATTCTTTACTGAAATTTTATATTTTCAGTACCCTTTCCTTAAATAATTTCTTGACAAACACTCTGAAGAATGTTTCCAAAAAAGCAGAAGATATAGTATCCAGGAAAGAGTGGAATTTATCTAGGAATACAATGAAAGAAAGTCTCAGAATGATCATTTATAACTAAAGGAGATTAAAATGTTGTGATAAAGATGATGGATTAGCTTTTTTGCTCCAAATAAAACTCTAAAGTACTATCTCTGATTGGCGAGCAATCTCTCCCACATGCTATTTCAAGGATCCACTTCTCAGTTGTGTCCCCACTGACTCTATTGTTGAGGATCCAGGATTGAACCTGTGGAAAAAGAGAGTGAGCAGAGAAGACCACCTTCTCATCCTTCTCTGATGATTGACTTAACTCTGACTTTTGGTATATATTTGACAGACTGATCAGCCCCAACTTCATGATATAGGAGTATCCAGAGCTATGCAGGAAGAATCACGGCAGATTCCTTAGTTCCTAGAGATCCAGGCCTCCTCTCTCAACACTGCTCCAATACCTGCTTCATTCACTTGCCTAAGCTGATGAAATATTATACATTCCATCAGGGAACATACAACCAGAGGCATAACGCAAACCAGGTTGGTCAGCAGGTAGACCAGTTGCTTCTCATCCCATCTCTCCTTTTCATCGTCTATGGATCCATTTACCTAGCTCCTTGGGAATCACATGCTTGTTTCCATTCACAGTGTACAAGGAGCTGTCAGATGCAAGTACTCTCAGCTAAAGTACCTTTGACAAGGCTGGGTGGGGATGGAAGATGGGGGTGGTGCCCATCTGCTGTCTCAGCCTCAAGAACCTTGGGCATGCTAAGTCTGGCCCATATGCTCCTCAGGATATGAAGAGAGAGGTGATAGGCTTCTCGCCTCTGAGATCTTCACTCTGCCTCTCAAATTGTCACACCTCACTTCAGGACCCTCCTGGCTTTCATTAGTAATGGGGAAAGCCAGCCACCTGGGGATTGGTGTAGGTTTGTTTGGGATTGGCGCTTTTACATTTTCACTTTCACAGGGTA